>SRPZ01000123.1:0-79969 GCA_018360255.1 Claviceps maximensis
AGTTTTTTTTTTTTTTTTTTTTTTTTTTTTTTCAAAAGATAGAAGAAAAAATATGAGGAGAGTTGTAGTTGGTTTTGCATGAATGCAGTGATGCACCACTGTGCGAGTGCGACTGAGCGATCGACGCAGGAGGGCAGACGTGGTCGATTGGATTGGAAGCGATGCGCGAAGATCTTTGACACATGCATAATGGCCGTCGGTTTGATCTTGTTTTAGTATTTGTTTTATTCTACTTTTTTTTTTTTTTTTTTTTTTTTTTTTTTTTTTTTTTTTTTGGATAATAAGCACCAAAATCTACATCCTCCACGTTCATGCCCGCGTCTCGCCCAGCTCTCCAGCAGCGTCTCCAGCAGCGTCTCCACCAACACCAGTCCTCGGCCCGCTCTCTCCGGCCGAACGACTGCCAAGTGGCCTCCCCAGGCCCCCAAGGGAGGCTCCCAGACTGAGTCCCATGCTCCAGCAGGCCATGAGTCCAGTCCCATGATAGACAGATAGACTGCTGCTGAATGACTGACGGACCGACGGACCGACGACGGACTGACTACCAGCACAACAGCCCACACCAGCTACCAGCCAGCAATCTCGGCTTGCCACTTGCCATCCGCATCCGCATCCGCATCCTCTCCCATCTCTTCTTTCGCAATGGCCTGAGGAGATGCCATGGCCTCAACCATGACACTACGCGGCAAAGCTGGCGTCTACGTCGGTGCCGCGCTTCTCCGATTGCTCCTCGCTGTTGCATTTCCCGGTCTGCCAGACCTGTTGACGGGCCGCGTGGAGATTTCGACCCCCGTCACCAGTTTCAAGCGATGTAAGTGCGGCGCTCTTTGCCGATTTGGCCTGCAAACCCCCCCTCTGCTTTCCTGAAGAAAGGCCATTTATGCGAATCATAAGAGGGGGGAAAAAAGACCAAACACAAATCGCTAACACGCCTCCCCCCCCAAAAAGTACAAGAAGGCTTATTCCTCTACAACCACAATGTCTGGCCCTACGACGGCGGCGTCTTCCACCAGGCTCCTCTCCTCCTCCCGCTCTTCTCCCTGCTTCCCGACATCAAAACCTGGCCCATCTTCACCTTCATTCTGTACATTCTCATCGATGTGCTGAGCGCGGATGCGCTCTCGAGAATCGCCGACTCGGGAGAGGCGGGACAGTCGAGGCTCTTTTCGTCGCCGCGGAGAGGGAAGCGAGCATCTGGATTGGTAGTTGCGGCGGCGTATGTATATTTTTTTTCGTCTTTCTCTTCTCTCCTGTCCAAAAGTTGCACTGCAGCAGCCAGACCCGAATCAACCTTGATAAAACATACGAAGAAAGAAAAACAAAGAAAGAAAGAATGCTACCTTTAGCTAAACACCCCCAACAGATTTCTCTTCAACCCATTCACGATAGCGAGCTGCATCGGCCGATCAACCAGCGTCTTTACATCCTGCGCCATCCTGCACGCCATGTCGCACGCCGTGTCGGGCTCCGCTTTCAACGCCATGATGGCCCTCTCCTTTGCGTCTTACCTCTCCATGTATCCGATTCTGCTGCTCCCGCCGCTCATTCTCCTCACCCACGACCGGCGGCTTGCAGCTGCCGGAGCCGCCGCCAACGACGATGGCAAGCGCCACCTCGGCTTCTTCGTCGCCAAATGCGTCGCCGTCACGAGCACCAGTCTCGCCGCCCTCCTCGGCATATCCTACTTCCTGACCAATAACTCATGGGCCTTTCTCTCCCGCACATATGGCATCCAGCTTACCCTCTCGGACCTGACCCCCAACGTCGGCCTATGGTGGTACTTCTTCATCGAAATGTTCGACTCGTTCCGCGCCTTCTTCCTCGCCGTCTTCTGGCTTCATCTCACCGCCTACGTGGGCGGTCTCTCCATCCGTATCCGCACGCAGCCCCTCGCCGTGCTCACCATCCTGCTCGGCATCTTCTCCATCTTCAAGCCCTACCCTTCCATCTCGGACACGAGCCTCTTTCTCGCCATGCTACCCCTCTACTGGCACGTCTTCCCGCTCATGAGATACACCTACATCGCGTCCGCCACGCTCCTCTACGCCACCTTTCTCGGCCCCGCCTTCTACCACCTGTGGATCTATGCCGGGAGCGGCAACGCCAACTTCTTCTACGCCATCACCCTGGTCTGGAGTCTGGGGCAGAGCCTCCTGGTCACGGACTTGACGTTTGCCGTGCTGAGGGACGAGTGGGAGGTTGAGAGGCCGGAGATGACGGGCAAGGAAGTCAAGCAGATTTAAAAAAAAAAAAAAAATTCAAAAGGAGAGGCAATCGTGTGATTTCACCACGTTGCTCAAAATGTTGTAACATTAGGGGCGATGGATTTGGTCCTTATTTTTTTTTCTAAGAATAGAAAAAGAAAGAGTCGGAAGATTTATCTCACGACCCTGATGCGAAAAAAAAAGAAAAAAAAAGGAACTGTTCTGTTCCTGGAAAGACCATGTATAGCATCTGCAAGTGCAAGTAGTAACACATAAGACGGCAAAAGAAAAGAACAAGGGAAGAAAGAAAGGTGGACCTAGAAACGTAATATACAGAACAGGAAACGTGGATGATGAATTCATAATATACACAATGCGTCGGGATACAAGAAGAAAGACGACACATATTCAGGGGGTATCTTGGTCCATCTTTGTCCTTTTCTCTCATGACCTCTGTATTCATAGGGAATATTTTTTCTTCATTTTCAAAAAAAAAGAGGAAGATGATAAAAAAAATCAATCCACCTCCGAGTCAACTTCTACCACATAGCCCGGGTGCGGCCCAGCAGACGCAGGGGAGTCATATGCGCTCAGTGCGCTGTTGAGCATGGAGCCAAGATCTCCAAACTGGCTGAGCTTGTTGCTGGGTCGGAACTGCTGCTGCCGCCAGATTTGCGTCCTGGACCCAAATGGTCCGAGACTTTGGTAGAGTTGTAACGCGTAGCCCAGCGCTGCTCCTGTGGCCAGCAGACCCATGGTCATGGTGAGTGCTCTCTGGTCGAGGCCCGTGATGCCAGCTTGTTTTCGGTATCGCATTTCGTCAGCATAGTGCTCGCCTATGCTGGGTATGTTTCTGATGATGGAGTCGGTCACTCGTGCTGTCGACTCGAGAAGCGTATGTCGTTGGACGGGGCTGAAGCTGAAGCGTAGGCCGCGCACCCATTCCCCAGCAGTGGCTAGTCGTGGGGTTTCCGCGTAAATGTAGTCTTTCAGAAAGCTCCGCGGCACGGGAGGCACCGTCATGAGCGCCAGGTATGCATAGGCCAGGCAGTCGGCAGAGGAGGGGCGCTTGTCGTGGCCAAAGAAGCAAGGCTTTGCTCGCTCGCCGTCGCCCTGGTCGACCAGCATCAAGGTGTTGAGCACGGACAAACAATCGTCTGCCAAGGAGAACAGACGGATAGCAGAGGCCTGCTCGGGCGTCATTTCCTCCCGGATCGTCTTCTTGGTCCTCGTGGGCAAGTGCTTACGAAACGTCTCAGGAAGAGCGTCGCGACCAGCAGTCAGATGCAGGCCGCCATTCGGGTCAAAGTCCGTGTCCAGCTCAGCCAAGCCCAGGTGTTCTGCTCGCGTGATGGCGTCGGCCCGAATCAGCGGCGGGAGAGTCCATGTCAGAGGAAACGGGAGCAGGGCGCTGTATGCCGGTCTTGTTGTCGTCGACCAGTTCGCGGCAGAGACATACAGCGACAGATAGACGAGAGGTGCAGCATTGGCGGTCAGGAAAGCGCAGAACGCGAGCGCATCCGCCTGCTGGGCAGGGCTCAGGTCCTCGTGGCTCTTGTCCTTGCCGCTCTGGACGCGTAGCTTGGTGTATTGAACAATGGGAAGATAGCCGCTCGTCCAGCCGCCGTTGTGGTGGAGGGCGGGTAAGAGATCTGCAGGAGGAGCAAAAAAAAAAGAAAACAGTTAGAGAGGGCGAGGCAAAGACTGCAGGCGGCCAAGGCAACCAGGTAAGCGTGCGTGCTGAGGAAGGGCGGCGATTTCTGTAGGCAAAGACAAACGAGTCGAAGATTTGGGCATACTTGAAGGGCTGACGGATGGATCGTTGCATGGTATAATGCGCCAGGCGTCGCTGGGAAGTGCATTATCCAAGTACAGCAAGATGGCAAGGCATTCTGGGTCGATCGAGGGCAGACCAAAGGCCGGGCCCCAGGTGTAGACGTCCAACATGGGACAAAGGTACGAGGGTGACTAGAAAGTGATGGCTGGTGGCTGATGACGTGAAGTGAGCGAACTGGCGTCCGAAACCGGTCCAGATTATGCTTGGTTTGATGGTTTGCCGGTTTGTCGATTTGTCGGTTTCTCGATGTCGTCTGAAGCATGCACGGCAGCCATCCGGGACAGGACTTGTGGGGATTGTGGCAGCGAAGCTTGAGCCACAGCGGCACGTCGAGGAGGCGTAGGCGTGCCGTGGGTGGCTGGCTCGTTGTTGGTGGCTCAGCCACTTTTGACACGTGATGATTTTGAGCCAAGTCGGAAAGCTGCAAGTTGAAGTGAAGAGTCATCCATGCCATCCATGCAATTCAAGTTGATGGCATCAAATCCAATGTCCAAACTACACACAAGAGGACTGGGGAGAAGCATCCATTGCCGGACTCGGTCTGCTTACACTTTTGCAGAATATCGCGTACCTCCTGGCAGTATGTGTATTCGCACCCGATGTACTTGGGACACAAATACATGCATGCATATTATAGTACTGATTATTACCAGAAAATCATCACTCGTCTCTGACGGAGCCATCACAGAAATCAGTGTGGCGCGCAAAAGCATGTACATATGTATGTATGTACATATGTATATTATGTATATCTGACATGCATGAACAACGACTGCGAAACCCACCTCCTTATCCTCCATATTTCCTTTTTTTCCCCTCCTGATGCTCCTGCGAGGATACCTCCTTCTTTTCAATGTGAACCGATGGCACAGGCGTCAGATCATTCCCGACATGTTGTCTAAAAAAAAAAAAAAAAAAAAAAAAAGAACTTGTGTATGCGGCCACACCCGCCGCCGCTTGGTCCTCCGTTCCGGCTCACGTCCGGCTCCCTTCCGGCCGGAAAAGGCTTAATACAAACACAAACAAACAAAATCTCCCATTTTCATCACAAGATGCAACGTGCCATGACTGTGCGTCGAAAGCAAACAGTAGCCTCTGTTCCCAATAGAGTCTCGTCACTTGTGTATTTTTCTTGGTGCTTTCTTTTTTTATCCCGTGCCAGCCGAGCACATGTATGTATGCTCATCTTTCTCGTGCACATGCCCGGCGCATCACCGTCCCTGAATGATTCCACACAGGTCTCGTCACGCACGCCAACAGCGCCACTGGACCTGGAGGCGCTCTTCTGTACCTGTGCATTTCGATGAGGTGATTTGTTTAAAAAAAAAAACACGGGGCTTTACCACGGATATATCGTTCCATTGCTTTCCCGCTGCTCATGCACCCCAGAGCTCCCCACGTCCGCTAGATATCATGAAGCCACCGCGGCGCTTCAATTTTTGTTCTTTCTCTTATTTTATCTTTCTAAAAGAGCAAAAAAAAAAAAAAAAAAAAAAAAAAAAAAAAAAAAAAAAAAGCTTACTTGGCCTCTGAAACAGAACCCATTTTCTGCAAACCACCCCCCGGGCCATGTCACGGCAAAAGTGCACGGTATTCAATAAACCCGCGGCCCCTCCCCCTTTTCCCCTCTATCTTCCCCACGGGCCAAGGTCCATGATCTGCGAGGAACGGGTGATGAGTCATGATGGCACGCACGGACTATGTTGAATGTTTTTATGAACATTGTTGATCCATGTTTTGCGCGAGCATGATCCGAGTTCGATGACCAGCCGCGCTCATGTACCGCGTCGGCATGCATGCATGCATGCATGCATGTAGGACGTCTTGCCATTTTCCCCCACCTCGACGTGAGCTCGAGTCCAGGCAGGGCGTAAGGTATACAACACCAACGCAGAAAAGGGCGATGAAGATTATATCCACTCGAGCCCACCGTTTCGAGCCTCTCGTTTTTTTCCTACCCTCAAAGCCATCTGGACGTCGTACGTACAGTAATTGTCGCAGGTCATTCCCCAAACCTCCTTGCTTCTCCTTCTCCTTCTCCTCTTTTTCAGCTGCATCACGCAGCGACATATATAAAAGTACCCAAACCTCCCGTATATACACATCCTGCAAGCCGCCTAAACCAAACCCCTACCTCCCTCTCTGCCTTCCGCGGCACCCACGTAGGCTTCACCTACACTCACCAAAGCAAAAAAACAAGCCCCAAAAGAAGCAAAACAAAAACGAGCCGCCCGAAAACAGCCACCGCTCCAACGCCGTCCATCATCATGTCTCCCCGCTACCCAAGTACATCCAAGCCACGCGCCATGGCCCATGCCCCCCCCCCCCTGTGCTAAGCATACTAAAGGTACAAGAAGAAACCCAAGGGACCAAGAAAAACGGAACGGGAACTTAGATCGCAAGGACTCAAGAGCCTAGAGGCTTAGAGTCGGAAAAAAAGAAAAGGAAAACGCCTCCCCGTCGGAAGCAAGCCCCGTATATTGAGCGGCTTCATCGCAGGAAGGGACGTGCGTGGTTGTTTGGTTTGATCGGGGGGTTTTATTATCATTATTATTATCATTGTTATCATTGTTATTATTATTATTATTATTATTGATACACTAGATAGGCTACTAGATCATTGTTATTATTATCATTATTATTATCATTATCATTACTGTTGCTATTGTTATCATCATATCGTTATTATTCCTATTCTTATTCCCATTCATATCAAATCGTTTCAATCAATCATCCCTTTCACGTCCTAGTCAATGCCATCTTTTTCAACAATACAATTCCCTTTCCAACCCCTCTTTTCTATTCCTTTTTTCCTTTTTCAAAAAAAAAAAAAAATGGCGCCGTTCAATAAATACATGGACGACCCTGGAGCTACCTCGGCGCACAACGATGCTCGACGGAGCTGTAAAACCGAGATTCGCACAACCCAGCTGCCGACGCGACGTTGCTAGCTAGCACTAGCGCTCACTCCGGCTTCATCTGGCTTACAGGTCTGGAATGTGACCCCATCGACTACATGTGATCTGCCATGTGTCGCATACAAGGAAGGAGACGTCTTGGGGCGTACTGAGTTGGGGCGTAGGCAAACAGGGAATGTATCTCCATTGATTAGGCTTCGCGGATGGGAGGACTACGGTCTTGAGTCCAAGCGTTGGGAGGGGGGTTTTCATAATACAACCCGCAGCGTAAAAAAGTACGTGTCAAAAAACCTGAGCAGCGCGGTCTCGTCTAGAAAAAATTGAACAGGATCGAGTCCTTTGCCATGGTGGCCGAGTGCACGGCCAAACGAATTTGAGCTTGGGTGGATAAGAAAAGATTTCCCCAAGAGGCTTCACTTACAAAAAACACCACTAACGCGCATTGTTCATAGTACGAAAGGGGCAAGAAGGTACGAGGCTAAAAACCACAGTGCATTCCAGTCATAAATTCTACTTCTTCGTAGTTTAATCGTCACGTCCCAAGCCGTCGGACATGGGAGTTTTCCCCACTAGATAAGCCCCCATCATAGTTGCCCAAATCAAGATACGTCCAGCCATCAAGATTTCCAAAGCATACGTGTTGATAACGGGGAAAACAACAGGTCCTGAAATGTTCCTTAGTTCCAAGGCAAGGCTCAAAAACAAAATAAGAAAAGCACCAAAAAAATTATAATAATACAAGGTATAAGAATGATGCAAGCAACCTCGGCCAAATCGAAGACTGCATGCATAAAGAAGAGAAAGGTGTAGTAGTGCAGATCCCGCAAGAGCCAGCTCAAGGCGAAACCAGACCCGAAACGTGTCGATAGGAGAAAAGAAAAGTAGCCCCAATGTGCGACCGTCGTGTACAGAGATACACTACCGTGTATGATAAAGTACTTTGTGCAGGTGCGGTGGTAAGACAAAAACCGTGGCGACGATGATTTTTTTGTCGTTTTATTCGTGTTATGGTGCGCAGAAGTTCTGGTGCGGCTCTCCATCGCATAATGGCCGAGCTGCAATGCCATCCTGCATAGCAGAACCAGTGAGAAGGATAGAATAGTCAAGATCGTCCCAATCCAGTCACGACACCACGCAGGCGGAGTTGTCCCCATAAGAAAAGAGGCGATTCACATGCCGGAGGGCTGCGTCGGGCTGATGCGTCGGTACTCGCATCGCGTCATGACCACACATGATTGCGGTGTGGATGCATATGGGAGTATGGTTGTTTGAGTGTGGTTGCGTTTGGGAGGGGATTTGTAAAGAATGATTGTCATCTCCATCGGCAGGATAGCGTGAGTGCCGAGAGATTTCCATGTTTGCCGTCCAGGTGTCGTCAGAAAGAAAAGAAGAATCAGATGATTAAACGACCTAACCACGCTTGGGCAGGGGAGGGAGAGGTCCGGGTGGTGGTGGTCCCGGGCAGGGAGGAAGTTGAGAAGGTCGCTGGCCAGCCATTGCGATGACTTTAATGGTGTGGAGAGATGAAAAAAGTTGAGGGAAGACTTCGAGATTGTTGTTGTTGTTGTCGCTGGTGGTGGAACGATAAAGTCTAGCCAAGCTCAACAAAGTGAGTGAGGCGAACAGGATAATTGGCCGAGCGAGTAGATAATTTCAAATGTTGATGACAAGTCGGTGGAGATGATTTGATTGACGTGATGATCGTAGATAGAGATGCAACGGGAATCGAGGGCGGGCCGATGCCTTTATGTATTCCAAGACGATGCGCTGTCTCGAGGCTCTTCAAGGACAGTCAGAAACGGGCAATCGAGCATCATTCAAACGCCAAGGTGCCAGGTGGGCGGGGCCTAGCGGAAGGGGAGTCGAGAGGGGTGCAAGGGGAAGGAGGGGGGGGGGTGCAGCCACCTGCCCGGAAGGTACATGCCGGACTCCAGAGCCGTCTGGTGCCAGCCATGTCAGCCCAGTCAGTCAGTGCCCGCTGGTCGAGTACCTGAATCAAGCAAAGACGGGTGCGCGGTGGCCATCTCTCCTGCCTCATGCTGGGTGAGGCTGATTGTTGCAAATTGGCGGCGAGACAAGAAAGGCAGGGGGGGTGGTGGTGGTGGTGGTGGTCGAGCAGAGATGCTCGAGTGTTGTTTCCTCGTTGGTGCTCCCACCACAGCCGGGCGTGCGACAAAAGCCCTTCCCGCCTGCCCTCCTGGCGAGACTGGCCAGACTCCAGCTGCATGCAGCAGGCTGCGGTTCCAGTGTGGTCCCACCCGGCCGATGAGTGACGCTGCTGGCGCTTCAGCCTGGTCCAGTTGCCTGCATGTGGCACGTCTGGTGGCATCTCGCATTCTGGCTGGGGGTGCGGCGTGTGTGCGCTGCGCGTGAGGTGTGCGCTGTGCGCTGTGCGATGCGCAGTCAGCCTGGTTCATTCAGGTACTCGAGTGTGAATGCCTCTTCTGTCATATCCAGGGGCGAGGGACCCACCTGTAAGATTGAAACAAGGAGCCATTCCCCTTTTGAATCGAGGATCAGCAGGTACCTGGGCACGCACGGGGGACAAGTACCTTTCCGAGCAGTAAGTACATACATGCAGGGGTTCGACATGTGCTGCCCCTGTCCGGCCATCCGAGCCGTGAAGAACGATGGAGGCGCCCGGGGTGCGGGAAAAAAAAAAGACAAAAAGAAAGAAAAAGAAAGACGCATCAATTGCCATGCCGCAGCAGCGCAGTCCGACAATCCAGACGTTATACGTGCTTCATCGGAGAAACCGGCGCAGCCACTGCTGTAGGCAGGTACTTGCATTGCTTATCTTTCAACCCAGGTACTGTACTCCCAGACAGAAGATACCTGTTTGCTTTGCCAAAGTCCCTGTGTACCCACGGGGCTTTCCCCTGCCGTTCATCCGTAAGCCGCAAGACCAGACCAGACAAACGACGACCTTGACACGATGTCAGCAATAACTTCTCCGTGCCTCTTTCTGGCCATAAATTTGATCTTTTGAAATTGATCATGACTTCTCGCGAGGCGTCACTGCCCACCGCTTGCTCCGTGCCGTGTCCACCGCAATTAGACAAGCCCGCCAATGGCATATTTTCGCATCTTGTCCCATCTCGTCAGCAGTCTCCACCTTTTGGAAGAATAGAAGCTTCCGTGGAAGCTTCCTTCGCGTCCCCCTGGACAATTTCTCGTGCCAAACCAGACATGGGATAGGTAGGATACGAGTTTGTCCTTGTCACCAGACCCTTCATAAAAAAAGATTTCTTTGAGGGGGGGATATGAATTGTGACGTCTGGAATCTGGAATGCTCATTATGATGAGCTCCTCCATTTGTGGCGGGACAAGTCCCCTGAGAAGCCGGCTGACGGGCTTGAAACAGCCCGCTTGAAGAATGTTGTCTCTCCAACATCTAAAACAAATGAACGAATAAAAATATATTCAGCAACAGGTAGATTGAGCAGTCAACATTTGAAGAGTCCGCATGTAAAATGAGCTACGAGTAGGGTGTGTATATCTGAGCCAGGAAACCAGGAAACGAAAAGACTAGTCGACAAAAAAAAACATGGCACAGGATTATGGATTCGAGTTGCAGCATGATGTCTTTGATGGCTAATGAAAACATCAATACATCACGACACGACTTTGATTGATATTGATGCTATGAGATTCTGCATTATTGGATGACTCACAACGCCCAAGTGCTCGAATAGGCCAACGCACCAGAACCGCTGTGCTGAGCGGACGAATGCTACGCATTGCGCGCTAATCGCCCATCAATGTTCCCAACAATCGCACCCCGGTATTTAACTCATAGCCTCGTTCAAAACCACGACGGACAGGCCCGGCGACAACATTGCAACCCCGTTATAGATCCTCAAACGGCTGCCCCCGCTCTTTTTTTTTTTTTTTTTTTTTTTTTTTTTTCTCCCTCCCTAGTGTGTCTCTCTGGTCTTGTCTTTGTCCTCTTTGCTCACATCTTTGCAGCGACGTCAGGCATTTTCCGAGTTCCCATGCCGGGAGCCACCCATACAGCGCGTCCGTGAGTGCTCGCACCAGAATCAATAACACCCTTCACGGCCACTGGTGAACACGTCGTATATGATGACGTCCTGGTAGGCATTGGATAAGGGAACTTTTGCACAGGTGCCTGATTCTCAAGAAAAAGAAAAGATATCATAAAAAAAACCCAAAAATAGAGGTCAGCTGGCCATATGTTACGGCTGAACCCCCCTGTCTGCCGAACGTGGCTTGCTTGTTGTTGGCAGCGCACCTGCGTCGTTGGACCAGATGATGTCGTTGTGCGTGTGACATTGTCAGCCACCACTATCACTGTATGGGGCGAGAGAAACAAAAAAGGGAAGCAGAAAAAACCAACACAGTTTAATGACCCCCCCCCCCCTTGCATAGTGACGGGGTCGTGGCGAATGATTTGATGAGCTGCTGGCCACAACATAACCAGCTGGTCATCTTCATGGTGGTCTAGATTGTATACACAACACAAGGTTTCACTTCATCGCTATGCCGCAAAACCAACGTGGTATCTGGATGGCCTAGCTATAATGTCATGACGCCTGATCATTTTTGTTGTTGGAGGTGGGCGGTGTAGTAGTACAGACATGCACACAGATATATTGATCCGGACCAGACTTGACCAGCCATGTTCTGAAGAAGGCCGTCGTGGCCTGGACCCGGCGGTGATGTCAATGTAACCTCAACCTCGAACATTGAGTCTGGTCTGTCCTGGTCTACCACAGAACACATGCAGGCAGGTGGCCAGTGTACTTTCTCGTTTTCTCCTCGAGTGCCTGCCGTACGTTGCCATTATGCAATGCAATTCACGGCAGGAGACCGGCGCCTACTTCCGCTCGTGGACAAACGGCCCAGTGCCCCTTCCTAGAACGGCTCTGATCGTGCTGTCACATCAAAATTGATCTCTGCAGATGTGACGGCACATGTGGGGCATCCTTGGCATTGTATCATTGTAGTACAGTATAGCCCCTGAATGATTCAACCCCAAGTACGAGTCCACTCGCCTCCTCTTCTTATCAGTCAGGCACACACCATTGCGCCGCAGCTGATAACAGGCATGTAGCACCGATCGAGCGCTATCCACAGGGACCTCTTCGACGAGGGTTCTTAAGCGGTAGGCAATCTATTTTTTTTATTTTGGTGAAATCAACCTGCTGCCCTTGCTATGTACCGCTGTGAAATCATCCAAAAGTGTTTTGTGTAATCGTCGAATTGAGACATAAGCAGCACTAAATTGTAAGCCCAGTTTCCAGTCCTTTCTTTCTTTTTTCTTCTTTTCCTTTTTTAGCTCTTACTTTTGCTCCTTTTGCTATTTTTGTCGTATAGTTTTTCTTCCTTGTCTCGCACAATTTGTCCGGTCAAGCCGGTTCTCCATGTGACTACAAATCTCTGCATCACTGGTTTTACCATGAATCGACGTGATACACACGTACATGTGGTCAATGTACCTGAACGATTATCGCTCGCTAGGAACAACTTACATAAACTGTCTAATGGTCGATAGAACACCAGGCTTATGTACTACCCCAACCCATAACCTAATCTAACTGTTACTGCCTCAAGCATCCCAAACTGCCAAGGGAGAAGAAATTTGGTCTGTAGAAGCCCAGGTGTTTCCCCGTACCCGACACGTCAATGGAGAAGGAGATTTAGTTCCGCCAAACCGGTCATATTCCGCCAAACTGGGTCGACGGGTCAAGGCCCGGTCGCTCGGTCGCTCGGTCGGCATGGAAAAAACAAAGTGTGGACACGGGGACATGGAGGTGACGATTTATTAAAAAAAAAACGTCAAGGCGTCAAGTCAGGACTGCCTTCTGCATGCAGCCTTACCGCGTTCTTTCCCGCGGATCTGGGTCGCCTCGAGTTGCTTGAAACGGACTGCCGTTGCCGCAGCAATCCCTGGACTCTCTGGATGTTTTCGAGATTAGGCGGCCTCAGCCGAATACTCAGCTGAAGCCGTCGGCCAAGGGCAGCAGTGTCAGCTGCAGTCGTGATTCAGACAACCACACCATCCACCATTGCTTCGATGCCACGAGCAAGAAAAAGAAGAGGCAACAGGACAAAGTCATCCGGAGATGGGCAGCCAACAACCAAGTCGTCGATGAGCGGACAGCCGCTATGAAATCGAAAGGGTCTGTCTGGTCTGGTCTCACATATCGTGTGGATTCGGGTGTGTCGTCTGGTCTGGGTGTCAGACATTTTGATTTCGCATCATCTCATCCATGCAATCATGGCACGTGATTCGTCTTGTTCGTCCGCCACGTTCAGCTGTCCTCAGCGCTTATTTGTGCGATGGCATGTTGGATGTTACTCTTGTTTGTTGGGAAGCTCTGGCGCAATGGTATCATCTCCCACTAGCCAATCGGCGGAAGAGCAAGAGATCAATACGCTGGTCGAGATGACACGGCATTCCACGTGTGCGGCTGGATTGGCCCGGTCCATTATTGATGTTGGGCGTGAGAGCATTTGGTCATGGATGACCGTCGATAACGTCTCCCAGCCATTGGCACTCTTTCCGTGCCCTTTTATGGAACTTTGTTTCGTCCGATATTGCAAAAAACATTGCTTGGGTAGGAAGGAATCAAGCGTGTTTCATCAGAGTCAGTCTACACACAACACACACATGAATGCATGCATACAGTCTGTACACCCGTACTTGAAGCAGCTTTGCTTTGAAATCAGACAATTTGTATGGAAACCTGCCAAAGAATACATCCACTTGCAGATGCATATCCATGTACCATGTGGATATACATACATACATCATATGTACATCAACATAACATATTGTATGTATATGTCGATCAAACCCCCAATAGAAGAACTGTAAACCAATCTTATCTTTTGTTTTTGTTGTCCTCTTGTCAATACCTCGCAACTCAACACTTTTTCTTCTTCTTTCTCCTTCATTGCCACGTTGTCTTTCCAAGCGCAGGAAAAGGTGTGCTGACTCGGCGCAGTCATTTCGAGAACCCCATCAGGCTGTGACGTGCACAAAACGGTAATTTTGTGAAGATGATGCCGACAAGGATTAAAATAGGGCCAAAAAAAATATGTACAATAGAAGACTGACTAACACCCATGCCCCCCCGAGTCCCGAGTCCATCCCGCTCGAGTCACGAAGCCGGATTCGTTCTCTTACTCACTTTTTTTTTTCTGTTCATTCTCGTTTTCCTTCTAGGCCTCCCGCGCCAACAATGCACATCTTTTGACTAGAGGAAGAGAACCCCTTGCCTTGATCTACTACTACCGGCCCTAGCCGGCAGTGCGGCAGTCGGTAGCATCACGATGAATGTACATGTACTATGCACATATTGCGTTCCATTTCGGCATAATGTGAGAGCGGCTGACTTTCTTTGTCATGATGCCCGGCGAGGAAATCTTGAATCAGCTCAAGCGCGCAGAACTGCTCCGTGTTTCTTTTTAATCTAATTATTTCATCTCTTTCTTGTTTTTTTATTAGAAAATCTTGCTTTTAGAAAATCTTGCTTGCTTTTTTATTAGAAAAAAATTAATTAATATAAACATATTTCTTTGCCGCCACCTCAAAAGGCCGCGCATGATGCAAAGACTCGCGAGGCAACAGATGGCCCCAGCATCAATCACGTACCTACCCTTTGTAGCTAGCTGTGGAAGTTTGCCAAATTGTGATGACGTCTCATTTTCTCCCTCAAGTTTCATACTTGTGACAAGCAAGCAAATAAAGGAACGCATTCATTTAAATTAAGTCTTGTCTCAAAAAAAAAAAGTCAATAAGACTGCGTTTATCGGGCATTCATTCTTTTCGTTTGGACCGAATAGATAACATGAGGGGGGGTGGATCGACAAGCTCTACCCGGAGAGCTACTCCACCTTTCTTCCTCCGTCTCTGTAATCGGGCGACTGAATCTTATATTGCATGTTATCTGTGGCGCGTCGGTTGGTTTCGTTGGTGTTGGTTGGTCGCGGGCAGTTTGAGTTTACAACAAATTTTATACTTGGAGTGTATGGGATGCCATGTCTTGGATCCCACGCCCGTAGATGGCACATGTTTCTTTTTTCTTTTTTTTTATGGACAGCACATTCATGTATGCATGTATGTACATATGTACGTGTGGTATATGCATCCCGGGACGGAAGGTCTGACCTTTTACAAATAGGCGAGTTTTCACACTGCACATGTACACATGTGGTATGCTTGTGTCTACCTACCTAAAGTAGATAACGTCCAATGCTTGTTGTGCAGGGCGACACGGCGCAGCGTACGCCCGCAAGAAACAAAAGCAAAAGCGGGCGCGGCCCCTGAAAGATGGGATAATCGGACCAGAACCCCTGTCTCTCTGTCTTTTTTTTTTTTTAAAAAAAAAAATCTTTACTAAAAGAAAAAAAAAACCAACTTATTCATTGCATACTTTGATTGACAAGACTCTTTTGATCCAGTCTCAAACAAGGTGTCTGAGACACAAATCACTTGACTTTCTTTGTCACTTTACCTTGGTCGTCCAGTCATTGGGGCTGGTCTGACCGGAAATGTCCCAATCTTACTTGCATACATATGTATGTACGTATCATGTATGTATGTACATACACATAGGATCGATCGCACAGCATGCAGGTCATGGGACCGGGGTCTCGAGGCATTGCATGCTGCGGACTCGAGCGTTGTGACGTAGATGACGCATGGGATCGCGCGCTCCACGACGGGCAAAATGGAATTGCAGGGCCGTCTTGTCTGCTCATCACTTCTGGATGCTGCGACGCTGGGGCACGAGGGTGAGAAACGAGCCATATATTGTGTATGTATTGATGACTTGTCGCCTGGATTTACTTTCTGAAGAAAGATGTTAAAAATTCAAAAGTGACTGGGATACCAAAACGTGTATTGAACGTGTCCGGGGACAAGGAAATCGATTCTGCCAAGTCTGTATGCGCATGTTGGTAGTGCCTGCGCTTGCGCCCATGCGCTCAACCAACATGTACTTGGTGTGTTGAAAGCCAGCTCCTGCAGCTATTGTACATGATGCAGGCGTCGTCATGCACGAGATTCGATACATGGTATAGTCTGTTTCATCAAGACTCACGGAGAGTATGACAAGCCCTCTCTTGCTGCGCCCTTTTCGTCGGACGGGACGAGAGAGGCAGGAAGCAGTTTATCCCAGAGGAAGCATGTCGACTTCATGTCAAGTCTGGTCGGACCAGTAGGCAGGCTGCCTTGCGATTTGTCGTCGTTGTCGTCGTCGTCGGCCAGGTCATCGTCGTCGTCGTCGTCGTCGTCGGCCAGGTCATCGTCGTCGTCGTCATCGTCGTCGGCCAGGTCATCGATAAAGCAGAGTAAGCAAGACTGCATACATCCATGCCGCGACGAGCGAGAAAGGACAAAAGATGGACCGTCTTCCTCGGACTTGTCGTATCGCACAAGCCACAAGCAACGCCGCCCCCCCAGCAAGCTAGCCGAGCGGGATTCTTCCACGTGGACAAGTCAGGGACTCGCACCAATCACTTCGATTACTTGGTCAGTCTTGATGCCAGCCACACGCAAGGCACCAATTGGAGGCAACAGATCGACACCTACATGTGTAGATATGTTCATACACATGTACATACATACATATGTATGTATATACAAAACCCACTGTACATTATGTATAGACACCGCATGCATGCAACTCAGTGAAGATGGATGGTCCGATCCGGTCATTTTCTCTTGCCCACGACCCTAACTGAGACATGCCAATATTAGGAAAAGGGTATACCACATCTCGCATTTTGACCAGTCCGTCATGTGCAGGTTCAAGACAGCGACTCTACTCCTTCTATTCCCCCTCCTAACTCCTCGGAAAGTTTACCCCGTCACTGGAAGAGAAAATTCCCCGTCTTGAATCTCATTAAAAAAAGAAAAAAAGACAAAAAAGAAAGCAACACAAAAAGCAACCATTAAAAAAAGCATTCTTCTTTCACAAGCTTCAGGATGACGCTCCTGTTGATACTTGTTAGTGGGCATTTGACGTCATCATCTCTCTGCAAATCGTATGATTTGTTTGAGGGGAATTGATTTGCCTCTTCCCCCTCTCGAAATACATTTCATACATCGTTTTCGAACCAAAATGAAAAATAAGACAAAAAACCATGACAGATGAAAAAAAAAGATGAAAAACAAGAGGATACCATCCTCCGTCTTCTTTTGGAATAACCGTGTAACTATGTGCCTGAGCCAACGTAGGTACCCTTCCAACCTCCAAAACAAAGTACTCATCATGCCATTCAAGACAGCAGATGTCAGAGAGGGCAAAGAAATCGACCCAACAAAGCAAAATCATGTTTTGTCTGCAGAATCGGGAAGAGGAGGGAGGGTCGTGTTCTGCGGAGGAATGACGGCTACGAACGGCTGCGGGGGCGAGCACCCGATGACGTGATTGAGACCAAAACCCCCTTTTTTTTTTCGTTCTTTTCTCTCCGGTCGCAGTCATCATGAACCACTACATGCATATTGTATGTACATACACCACTGAAAAATATGTACATCGCGTGTCCATATGTACATATGTATGTACTATGTACGTGCATGCGGCAGCGGCTGTGGCTGCGGCTGCAGCGGATGGCCTGGCTGCACGAGTTGCATGTTTTGAAACGCAACGTCTTCTTCGCAAACACCAGGCAGCACGCAACGAGGGTCCGTCCGACCGGTCAGTCCACTTTTTTGTGAGTGGTTTTGTAGGTCCTTGAAACTTGAGCTGTATGTATCTGGAGTATTGCGGTTGCCCTCGTGGTCTGGTCTGGTCAGCTCACATGCACATAACGTACATGCAGGCCAGCATGCTCGGACAAGCGGACGCATCCAAAAGTCAAAGAAGGGGAAAAAAACACGGGGAAAGAATTCAAGTCTCGTGTTCATGCGTCCCAGTCTCTGCCATCCTTTTCGTCTCTCTTCATGCCAACCACCCCTCAAAATCCGGGCTGTCAGGTCAAAATTGGGCGGAACCTCCGAGCTGTCCTTTTCCTCTGATTTCCTGGTTTCACGAGATGGTGACTTCGACGCAATGTATCATTTTGTTTCTCATGCGTCGATTTTCTCCCCTCTCCTCCCCCAACTCATCCCCACAGAAACGAACGGGGCGCCAGACCTTCACCAAGGATGAGCCCCGGCGGGCGTCGGCACTCGCAAACGCAAACGCCAAGCAATGACCAGACATTTTGGTCTCCTGATAATGCAACCACGCCCCCGTCATCATGAAGCCATAAAAGACTTGGCGAGACGCTGAGAGCACCAAATGGAGTCTGTATGCATACGCTGCTCGTGCCGACTGGCATTTCCTCAAATTAATCCGTTGATGCATTGATCCAATTCTTTTCGCATTTTTTTTCGGATCGTTTTTGTTTCCTTTTTTTCTCTCTCTCTCTCGTAGACATGTGTACTTGAGGATAGAGTGCAAGACGCCCCGAAAACGTGGTTGGGGTCGGGCAGGATAAGGACAGTACGGTTCTCCTTATGGCGTGTTGTTGGTTCTCTCTGATGACAAACGGTGAGACTTCTTTTGTGTTTCATGATGCGCCAATGGGCTTGCGTACAAGTACACTGTGATATGTGCGTCCATTCAGTACACGTACATTGCGCCCAACAAAGGTTTGAAAAAAGAGACGCCAATCAAGCCATACACCGTCGACAACATTTATCAATTCATTTCATCAACCATCCCCACCCCACCCCCTTGTTCATCACCGCCCGCCAGCCCACATTCACACCGAGAACAACCCTTCGTCGTAGAACCCATGAGCCCGGGTTATCGGTTTCATGAGTGCGGGAAAGCGTCGGTTTTCTGGGCGAAGAAACGTCCAGGCGCCAAGCCGAATGCGTGACTGGTGGCACATCTCTCTCCTTCTGGCGATCCAACTTAACCCATGTACTTCGGAGTGTGCCGCAGGCGGCATAGCGAGGTGTGTGTATTCCATCTGACATTGTGACATAGTTGACATTGGCGACGTCTTTCTCGGGCTGGCCCGCAATGCTGCGCAAAGCGCCCGTCTGCATCTGCGCGTGACGCTGGATGAAAAAGACGAACATTCCATTCTCTCAGTGTAGGACGTGTCTTGGTTCAATAATACTATGACCTGTAGAGCTCCGGATTGATGCCTGGCATTATTCATCGGGCGAGAACTCTTTTTTTTCCCTCCTCAGCAAGTACGACGTCCATTTCACATCATGGACTCCAGCTGTGAACCGTCGGTGAGCTTGACTTGAATTGCCCATCTCTGTTGTCATGGAGCGTCCTCACCCACGGGGATTTGAGTCGATGTGATCCAATTTTCCATGTTTGCCTGTCCTTCAGGCGCGATACCGTCCTGTCGGAGGCGCTGTGGTATCTTATTACCCCGTCGTCGCACGACAAGACAAAGCACTCGGCCGTAGATGGCGAATCCCTCGTATGAAACATCCATGGCTAACTTCTTCTTGTCATCATCTTCTTCGCCGTCTGACGCGTCATCTTCGAGGACGCCTGGAATTCGAGCTCTCTTCGTGGCTGGCCATTCCGTGTCCGAGTCAAGGTCAATTGCGTTGTTACTGTCCGATTCGCCGCTATCTCCAGCATGAGTATCCGAGGTATTGTCGCCTCCTCTGCGCCTCTTTGGGCGCGCTGGCGGAATGTCAGACAGGCGCGCGTTGCCGCCGTCTTCGTCGCTTTCCTCCTCCTCTCGAAGTACAATGGCGGTGTCTTGCTCGCCATCAACGTCAATGGGAATGAGGTTCGTTTCATCGATGAGTTTTGTAGAGTTCGACTGCATCATCCGCGGTCCCTTTTCTCGAAAGTGCTTCTTCTTGGTAACAAGAGAGTGCCGCGTGGCTGTCTCGGTCAAGAACATGGATACTTCGAAATCATCTGTCCAGAAGCTTAGTAATTAGTGACTGATATGCGCCAGTCCTGATGGCAATCTTGCAGATATTGAACCGTTTTGTATCATATTCGCATTCGTCTTACCCTGCGTGATGACATCTTTGATGCTCTTCTTCTTAGTACTTTTCTTCTTGCTTCGCTCTCTCTCTTCACGGAGCTTGGGTAGCACCAGAGGCCGAATGCTTTCGACTATGCGTGGGAGGACGGGATTGCGAGGGTTGAGGAGCCAGGACTGCGCGAGGGAGGGGTTGTCCAGGTAGATGCGGCATTCGAGGACGGAGTACTTTGAGATTCGCAAGTAGCGGCGCACAGGAGCCATGATACGGGTGCGGATGCAGATGCAGATGCTGTATCTTGATCTGCTAAAACCTGGTGCTGATAGCAGTACGTGGACTAGGTGCGCTTCATGAATTCGGTGACTCGAATGTTGAAGTTTCAATGTTGGTAGAATCCTGCGAAGACGTCATGCTGGAGCTGCGTCTTCCGTCCGGGCAGGTGCTGATTGGCCAAGCCGTTGGCTTTTGGCGAGCTGGCTGCGCTGGCCATGGAGACAGCCCAGGGGATGTGCGGGAAGAAAAAAGACTGGATCGCCGAACCCACGTTGTACAGTTGTTAATGGGCCAGACGGCCAGGCAGCCAGCTCTCACGACGACACGACACGACACGACACGACCTGCATCGTCATCTCAGAGTAAGCATTGACCTTGATCAGCGCGCACACCGTGCCATGACCTGGTCTTGATCATGTCCAAGTCATGGAAGGCGACGCTGAAGCTTCCAAAGTCTTCTTTTCCGTACGTTTGCGCGCGTCGCTTCTCACGCAAAATCAAGACATGACGTCCCCCCCTTCCACACACACACACACACACACACATATACAAAAAAAAACATACGTCTTTAACATGTTGCTTCAAGTGCTCGTACGAACCCCAGGTTTCAACGACTTCATCTTCGAGAATGCTCCGATGATCTATACCAATGGCAGTCCAGCAATCGGTCTCAGCAGGATCCTTTTGTCCTGCACGATGGCCCGCCCTACGCAAATGGGCCTCTTCACATTGGCCATGCCATCAACAAGATCCTCAAGGACATGATCCTCCGCACGCAGGTCCAGGCCGGCAGACGAGTCGCATACAGGCCAAGCTGGGACTGTCACGGGCTTCCGATCGAGATGAAGGTATTGGGTTCGAATCCAACGGCTGGCGGCCTCACGCCTGACAAGGTGCGCGAGTCTGCGAGACAACTCGCCTGCAAGACCATCACGGAGCAGATGAAAGGCTTCCAGTCGTTTGGAATCATGGCTGATTGGAACAACAAATGGACTACCATGGATTGCGAATATGAAATCAGGCAGCTGCGTGTTTTTCAGAAAATGGTTCGGCATGGACTCATCTACAGAAAGCACAAACCCGTATACTGGTCCATTTCATCCAGAACCGCGCTTGCAGAGGCTGAGCTCGAATACCGGGATGACCACGTCTCGCATGCTGCATATGTCAAATTCTCTATATCCTCTGATACGAGCTCTGTGCCTGGCTTGGCGAAGTTTCAAGGTCCTGTCTTTGCGGCCGTCTGGACAACTACTCCATGGACTCTCCCTGCGAACAAAGCCATTGCCGTCCACAGCGACTTGCGATATTCGCTCGTGAAATTCGACGATTATGGCCTTATCGTTGCTTCCAGCCGCGTCGAGGCTATGCGTGATATCTTATCCGAGTTTACCATTCTCGCTGATGGCATACCTGGTTCGGACCTCGTCGGGCTCAAGTATCGCAATAAACTTGCCGGACAATCCGCCGCGGAGCAAACAATCGTCCACGCCGATTTTGTGTCTGCCGACTCTGGTACTGGCCTGGTGCACTTGGCGCCGGGCCATGGTCAAGACGATTACGAGGTGTGTGCTCAGCTAGGCATTGAGGCTTTTGCGCCCATCACTGATGAGGGGCGCTTCACCAAAGATGCGTATCCCGATCAGCCGGAGCTCCTGACGAATGCGCCCTCGATTGTGGAAGGTGGAGGCAAGGCTGTCTTGGGCTTGATCAAGGATGACGTGCTGGCAACGCATACACTCCAGCACAAATACCCTTACGACTGGCGCACGAAGCAACCTGTGGTCGTCCGCGCCACAGCACAGTGGTTTGCCGACGTAGAGCGGATCAAGCAAGGGTCTCTCAAAGCTCTGAGAGCTGTACGGTTTGTCCCCGAATCTGGCAGGTCCAGACTGGAGAGCTTCATCAAGGGCAGAAGCGAGTGGTGCATATCCCGGCAACGGTCTTGGGGCGTACCTATTCCTGCGTTGTTTGACGAGAGCGGAAATGCCGTCATGACTGAGCAGACAATCGAGCACATCATATCTGTTATGCAGCAGCGAACCTCACAGGCCTGGTTTTCAGATGCCTTGGATGACCAGGCGTGGGTGCCCTCGGACTTAAAGGGAACTTACAGAAGGGGGACCGATACGATGGATGTATGGTTTGATAGCGGCACCAGTTGGATGGAGGAGGCTGGAAAGCCCGCGGACGTGTATCTCGAAGGCTCTGACCAACACCGTGGCTGGTTCCAGTCCAGTCTATTGACCTATGTAGCCAGCCAAAAGTCTGATGGGGTGCCAGATGAGGAGGTTCAGCCCCCATTCAAGACACTCATCACACATGGATTCACACTGGATGCTCACGGCAAGAAAATGTCAAAGTCCCTCGGAAATACCATACTCCCGGAAGAGGTTATCGATGGAAGCCTGCTGCCTCCGATCAAGAAGAGCAAGAGCAAGGGTCAAGGCCAGAGTCAAGGCAAAGGTAAAAAAGGCCAAGACTCGACGCCGCGTTACGATGCCCTTGGTCCCGATGCTCTGCGGCTATGGGCAGCGAGCGGTGACTTCACGTCGGATATCTTGATCGGCCCATCCATCCTGCAGCCGGTTCACAACGCGCTCATCAAGTATCGGACGATACTCAAGATGATACTGGGTTCCCTTCACAAATCCAGCCGGCATGCTCCGCTGACAAAGCTGGATCAGATTGCCATGATGCAGCTCCATGATACCATGGGCCAGGTATGGGAGGCCTTCAACAATTACGAATTCCACAAGGCAACGGCCATGATCAATCGATGGGTTGCTACCGATCTATCAGCCTTTTATCTCGAGGGTCTGAAGGACCGGCTCTACTGTGGAGATGGCGGTGGTGCGCTTGAGCCTATTCTTATGGGGTTTCTTCGCATGCTTACTCCCATTACTCCCATTCTGGTTGAAGAGGCATGGTCACATCGTCCACCGTGGATGGTGGTGGACAGGTGAGTACTTTTACTATTTCCCCGCCCCCCCTTCTTCTTGTCTTCTTCTTCTTCCTCCTCTTCCTCTTCTTCTTTTTGCACTAAAACTGACGCTCGTGCGTGAATATAGCAACCTGATTCATCCGGCTCAACAGTTGTATACTGCCCCCCTGGTCGATCCCAAGAGACTGACAATTGATCCGGCTCAATTGCGAAGAGATGTTGCGCTGTTGACGGCAGTTCATAGCGCTGTCAAGGCCGGGCTTGAGCAAGCACGCGAGGACAAAGCGGTGGGCAGCTCGCTGCAGTGCTCCATCCTCATCAGCACGGAGGACGTACAGCTAGCCCACACGCTTCGCTACTACCACGACGAGCTCGATGCCATGTTCGTGGTGTCGCGCGTGGATGTGAACCAGGCCATTGAGGGCCAGTCAGCGTGGCAGTACACGAGGGAGATTGAGGTCCAGGGCTCGCCGGCCGGTACCGTGCATGTGATGCCTCCCAAGCACGAGAAGTGTTCTCGCTGCTGGCGCTATTTGGCTGAGCAAGAAAACGGGCTTTGCCGCAGGTGTGATGATATGGTCGGGCAGGTCGTAGAGGCAACGAACCAGCCGGCGTAGACAGCTCGTGCCACCTTTTCTATATGGAGAGGTCTTGTAACATATTAAGCTGTGTATGCATGCATGTATATGGTGTATTATAGTTGGGTTTTTGAAAAAGTTTTGCTTGGCCACGACCACACGGCATGGCAAGCCAAGGAAACTCTTTGTGCACATTCTTTCATCTTATTCTTCCTACATCCTTCTATAGTGTCGATTCGTTATGAACATGTACATGAGTCGTGTCCTGAGCGGGAATGAGAAAAGATCAAACCCCTTTCTTGACTGTTCAGCTCTACAGGGGTGTGAGGGAAGGCTGGGAACGTCCGACTCGTTCAGTTGAGGCATGGTTTGCTGGTTGAGCGGGCGCGGCGAGAGGCTGTCCGTCGGGTTCGTGTTCATTCGATGTGAATGCGTTTGTAAGAAAAGTCTAGATGAGAACAGACCTCAAGTCTGGCTATTGCCCGTCAACACGATTTCGACCCCCCCCCCCCCCCCCCCCCCTTTGACGAGTTGACAACTCGTCAAGGTAGACAGCCCAGACGAAATCATCCGTCATTGGAATCGATGTTTGGTCTGGTCTGGTCTGGTTCGTTGATGGCTGGGGTCAATTCGGTGGGTGGGTACTGGGACCCACTTTCGTCTGGTCTGGTCTGGTGACACTGACTCTTGGGCCGCGACTGACGTATCATTGATCGTATTGATTGATTGACGGACATGCACTTGCATCCACCATCCACCAGATTTCTTCCGTCCTCCACTTTCGTCAGGGGTTCGCGTCACCCATCCACCCATCAATTCTGTTGAGACTAAGATTCTCCTTTCAGCATTATCAACAGCCAGCCAGCCCGGACGCTACATCTGCATACACACGCATGCCTTGTGTGCTGCCCCAACGCCTTGTCCAAGGCCCGAGAGTGTCAAAGGCGAACAAACAAGTCTGGACATCCGCTACTCCCCATGTCTACATCTGCTCGCCTGGAGCTGTAGTCTCAGCAGCCGTCATGTGCCATGGCCGGCCACGATACAGCCCGACTGCCGGGCCACGCCGAACCTAAAGCTGGGTTGTCAACAACAGCAACAACCGAGACTCGAGCCACTCGATCCAGTCTGAGCCTTGAAACGGGACAATCGAGCACGCGCGATGGAAGCAAGCGACCCGGTGCCAAGTCAGTCCGTCAAGATCATAATCGTCATCAGCAGCCGCAGCCGCAGCCACGCCCGCAGCAGACTGGTCCCAGTCCTCCTCAAACAGGCGACAGCGCAACGTATTCTCTTCAAAGAGGAGCCAGTACGCTGCGAAAGAAAAAACTCAAGTCTAGCGGCGGCGGCTTCTTGTTGCATAACCCATTTACTGGCAAGCTCAAACCAGCCGCTCGTGGTTCGATTCGAGAGCTCTTTCCGACAGACGACAATGCGTCCACGGACTCGCACAATTCGCAGTGGACAAGTCCTTCTGGCAGAATCTCTCACGATAAAACAAATGCATCTCCTCCAAGGAGAGCTGGCCGAAGTGAGAGCTCAGGGCAAGGAAATAAAGGGGGAGGGAGCAGGCGAAGGTCCGAAGAGCCGACGACGCGAAAGTGGCCACGTAGCTCCGAGGACAGCGTAGGCGATGTTGATTCGACGCAAATAGTGCAGATGGCTTTGAATATGAGCGAATCCAGACGAACGGCTTCTCGACGACAAGTTTCCCGCGCAACACCACCGCGGCTCAGTCCATTGGCTGACGGCAGCCCAGGAAATAAACTGCGACAACATATCCAGCAGCAGCGCAAGGCTTCTCTCAATGGAAGCCCCAAAACAAAACAAGCTTCATCGAAAAGGATTCCATCATCTGGCAGGTTCGGCAATTCTTTACAGGCCGCTGCTAGCTTTGAGAGCGCGCATGATGGTCAGTATCGGTACCAGTTTTCATCGTCAACACGAGCAAGAGCGGCAAAGGCCAGGGAGCATTTGGAGCTCATGGCCCAGTACCGCAGGCTGCTGGATGTTCTGCCCCCTCTCAAGCCTGGATCAGGCCAACATCTTACCACGAGTCCTCCTAGTTCCCCCGTTGGCAATAAGCCCGGCAGATTTGGCCACGGGGATAATCTCCCTCTGGGCCGTCCCTATAATCCTTTGCAATTTATCAGAAACCGGAAAGTACGTGCTCGGGAGCGAAAAGTCATAGACGGTGAAAAACAAGGCTTCGGGGACGTCGAATTCGTCAAACTTTGGGTGGATCGCGTCGTTGAACGCGCCACTTCATTTGCAACGAATCCAGAAGACGAAGGAGGCAGCTGCATCATGCCCAAGTATCCCTATGCAGGCGACACTGATACTGGTCTGCAACAAGCCCGAACGAATCATCGGTCAAAAGTGCCAACCCGAGTCAGGAGACCAAGGGTGGATTGGTTCGTAGAGCCATGCGACATCATGGCCGATGCATACTGGTTGGAGCAGGATAACCACAAGGAGCTCATCGAGGATAGACATTGGCGCAAAATATTCCCACCAAGGGCAACCCTGTCACGACCTCTGTCGAGAGAAACAACAGTTGATTTTGACGCAATTCCACCCCTTTCCATGCAGGATGACGATCCGTTGGATTCGCAAATTCCTGGAATCTTCGAGGTCAATAGTGGTGCATCACACAACACCGTCAAAGACAAAGCCAAGCAAACCTTGCACAGTATTCGAGCTTTCCCGCACCGCCACCATGGCCAGGGCGTGTCTTCTGACTTTGACTTGATGTGGCATAAGAAGGACTCTACATCTGAGATATCTGGTAGCGAAAGTGATAGGAGGCAAAATTCAAAGACATCCTCAGCGGGCCAGGAACCCGAAGCTTTCGGAGCAAACTTCAATAATAATATGAGCAGGGGTCTCACGGAGGAGCAGATATTTGACATGCTTGCAAACGATGCATGTAGGGAAGATCATATCTCCGGTGCGCGCTCAGACCCGGAACCAGGTCACTTTGTGTCATCTGCCAGCCGGAAGTTGTCAGAACGGAACCCATTGTCCCTGCCGCCTAGTCGCTTTCACAGTAGAAAGGGTTCCACGGCGGACACGAGTGACTCTGATCGCAAGCCCGCCGTCATTGAACCGTTGGCGCTAGGCTCGCCGGTCCGTTTCGTCGTACCTGGCAGGCAGAGCTTGGATGTTCCTGATTCTTCGCGTACCGACTTTGCCGGTCCTGAACGTGACTACTCGTTCCCTACCTCGCCTGAGCTGCGACCGACCAGAGAAAGCACCGAAATAAGTGCCGGCGCTCGTCTTCCGCCATCGTTGAGTCGCTCGGGGTCTCCGCATCGGAATCCTATCAGCAAGTTCAAACAAATCATGCGAGAGAAACTCGGAGAGGAGCAAGAGGATGATTACCGACCAGAATTCGTGTTGGAACCCGGCTCTCCCGAAAAGCTCGATTCGTCCGAGGATTTCAAGCCCCCAGGCGTGGAGCAAGTGCGTCGCGGAATCTTCAAAGCCGGGCCTCGACTCGAAACAGCCTTTCGAGGAGGCGTCTCTAGGCTTGGCGACATGTTCTGGAGAAGGGATGGTGCGGGCGAGCAATCACTTGAAATCGAAACCACGGATGAATCGGACAATGAGAAAGATGGAAGCCGGTCCAGGCCATCTGCGAGTTTGTCTAGGAGACCGTCAAAGCGCAGGCTGGACAGCCAGGAGCAACCCAAACAGGAGTTACTCGACCGCAGTTTCTCGACCCATCATGTCCATGGTAGTGGTGCGAACCACTTCTTCAGCGCCAATGCTAGCAAGGCAGACTTGGCGTCGAGCTCTGCTAGCCAAGGCCAGCAAACAGACACCCTGCGCCAGCCTCGAATCGATGCACGAAGTGCTTCAACCTCGGCTCTCTTGGAGATGCGACAGACGAGAGCTGTTGGGAGCTCAGATGCACCTGAGTGTTTGCGTCTGGGTGGCTGCAGGAGTGGCGGCTGCGTCGGCGTTTCGGATGGTGTTCGCGACGCAGACAAGCGAGGCAACTCTCCACTGCAGGTCTTGGGGCCAGACGACGATGCTGCCTCGTCCAGGAGCAGACACTGGTCTATTGCGGACGTTCAGAGCGCATTTTTTGAAGACACACGGTTGACACGCCGTGAAATTGCACGCATGCGTGCTTTGGTCCTCAGTACTGGCATCAAAGCCATGGAAATCAGCAGGCGAGCGACCCAAAAACCATTCTGCGCAGATGCACGTTTATCCAAGGATGCCGCTGCCACAAGCCCTTCTCTTTTCAAATGGGCCGAGATCACCAAGCTCTGTCCCGAAGCAACCCAGCCGTCGGGCGAGAGTCAAGGAAACCACATCCAAGTCACCTTTTGCGAGTTATACGCCTTTGCCGGCCGCTCCCTCAGCGCCGCGATTAAAAAGTCGAGTCGTCGCTGGCAAGACTCGGCTGACCACTTCATGTACCGAACGAGCCCGCAACTCCAGAATCGCATCGGCGATGTCCGATCCCGCATCGCAGACGACTTATCGGATCAGAGTCGGCAAGCCAGCGACCTGGCGGACGAGACAAATCGAGACCTCGCCCTTGGACAGCCGCTCAAAGTCAAGGCGGTCGTCGACACCATCGGAGCGATGGTCCGTCGCAAGCGCAGAAGACTGCGTTGGGTCCGACGAGCGCTCTGGCTGACGGTAGAGTGGATCCTCGTCGGATTCATGTGGTATGTCTGGGCCATGGTGATGATTCTGAGGGTATTTCTAGGAATAGGAAAGGGGCTCGTCAAGTCTGTGCGGTGGCTACTCTGGTTGTGAGGCATTTGGGGCCCATTTGCTTGGGACCTGGTTTGAAATTCGCAGCTTGTCTATTTTGATCATGTCACGTGTTTTATTATTGCAAATGTGCAATATTACAGTCTTGCATTCCTGCAAGACTGTCCATCTCCCTTCTTTTACCCTTCTTTCCTTTCCTTGTCTTGTACACATACACACTCACTCACTTTGTCTTTTCTTTTTTTTTCTTAAAGAGCGACGCCTTTTGCACTTTGCAGGTGCTACAATACCCTCCGCCTTGGAATTTCATTTTGTACTCCCCGATTCAATCATATGCCGTCTTTTGCCTTTTTTTTTTCCCCTTCCAACTCTTTTTTTTCTTCATTCCTTTGCAGCAAAAAGCATAGCTCTGCGAATGGAGAATCAGAGAGACCTAATTCAGACCGGTGGAAAGGTAGTATGGTAGGGACGTGAGCTGTTGCTGGTTTGTTTTGCGCTTTATATGCAGTTTGATGCACGTTGGTTTCCAAATTGCATCTTTCAATGCATATGTGATGCATGCTCGATGTATACTCGGTTCCAAATGCATGTTTATGCAGATTCAGATTTTGATGCAGCTTCAATTTCCAATGCACATCCATATCCACATACATATTCAGATTCACATTAGATAGATGCAGGTTCATATTTTATATTCATGTCAGATTGATTCCTATTCGACTTTTCTTGATCTCTAGGCTCCGGGGCACAGACCATGGGTAGCTCTTTATGTGACGGGCGACGTTGATGGTATTCTGCAGGTCGTGATGGTCCGCCGTACGGGACACGGCATGGCACCTTGAGGGGGACACACGTTCTGCAGCAGTTTTTTTTTTTAATAACGTACATTGTAATCACGTCACGATGACAGACTCTCGCAACACGAGCAAAAGGTCATACTTGAGCGCAAAAACCAGATGGGTGACATGTCTCACGTATCCCGCTCGTCAAACCACAAGCCGACATCTCGGCTCCATCAATCGAAATATCCATCTCATCCAGCGGGACTATCGTCCCAGCCGAGAAACCCACAAGAAGCATCAAGACAAAAAAAAGCAGAACGCAACAGGAGCGGCACATGCTATGCTGTGCACAAGTATTCCATGTCATGCCGTTGGAGGAAAATAGAGCGTCCGCGAACCCCCCCCCCCCCCTTTCGGTCAATGACGTGGAATGACGTCATCGGCGCTTGATCCCCGCTGGTGGGCAATGCTCGGGTGCTTCCGAATGTTCGGTCTCGCCATCCCAGCCGTTGACTGCGTTTCTTGTCGGAACTGATGCTGTTCTCTGCGGAAGGATATGGAAAGAAGGCGTGTTGGCCACGGTGACTTGATGCATGTGCTCCAAGATGAAGGACCTTGGATCTTGAAATGGAGGTCCTTGACGGGCCCTTAGTACATGATTTTCTAAAGACAGCGCATGAGACATACATGAGATAAATACAAGTTCAGCATTAAACAGCGGTAAGAATAAGAACAGGTATATACTCTACACGACAAGAGAGGTTGATTGGATGATAATTACGCTACAAAGTAATAAAAGAGACAATAAAATAATTCCAGGGAAAAGAAAGGAAATTTTCTTAAATGAGAGAAAAGTCTTTTTCTGCAAAGACATTATGTTATGTAAGTAATGACCCGCTCGCCCCCTCTTACTCAATTCTCTTCTTGCCCTCCTCCGCGTTCAAGTACCTCGCTGCGCTAAGTCCTCTTTCGTGACGAGCCACATAGCCCCCGATCACGCCGTCCTTGCGCGCTTTGTTCAAGTGCTCGCTGTACCCTTCCACAGCGTATGGGCGGGGGTTTAGGCGGGGCCAGTTAACCTATTTTATAATAAAAGAGAGGGGGGTTGTCAGGTTAGCCACGTCCCAGGATATTCTTGCACAAGGAACAGGGGGGAAACATACGTAGAGCATGCCGTGGGTTAGGACAAAGTGGAAGCACCAGGCTGCGACGGCGCTCCAGAAGAGAAGAAAGATCCTCATGGGAAAGACTCTTGCATCTGGAGCACGCTTGGTAAATATACCGACGAGGACGATGAAGACACTAAAAGCGAGCAAGTAGGGAATCGACTGGATGAGGATGGGTCGTCTGTCCACAAAGACGCGGTCTGTACCTATATTTGTGGCTGCCGAGTCGTAGGCACCGAGGAACAGGTCGTAGGAATCTTGACGAGGTCCATCTCGGAAATTGTTGAGGTAATAACGGGTGATGCCAATGCGGCCATCCTGGAGAGCGCCGAGCTTGGTGCGCTTGCCCGTGCGGGTGACGTCGGTCTTCATGGCGCCGGTGCCAGAGTATGCGCAGGACACGACATCGGCGTTGTCGGCCCAGATGTTGCGGAAGAGAAACTCAAACTCGGGGTCCTCGTCACGGAACTGAGCGCCGCGGGGCATCAGACCGAGATCCTCAAAGATGCGGTTCAGGGTGTATCGCGCAAAAATGCTTTGCACGACATTGGTCCGATCCAGGCAGTCCATGCAGTTGGTTCGCATAACGCTCGTCTGCAGGCTGCGAGCGTCGATTTTGCCGTCCGTGTTGGATGGAGTGTCGACACCTCGGAAGTAGCTCTGTTTCTGGAGCTCTTCGCGCAGCTTCTCCGTCAGGGCATAGGCTCTGTCCATCCTCATGCCCTTGGTTTCGGTGTGGTAGTCGAAGTAGACATAGTGCAAACGGTCGTACTGCTGTGTTCTTGCGCCAGGCTGGAGAGTCGTAAACTTTTCTGCCGTCAGACGATCGCTCTCGCGCGTCTCCTGTGGTGCTGACGCCAGAGAACGGTACATTTGTTCGTAAGACTCCTTGACTTTACATTCCCGGCCCGTGGAATTGACCAGATTAATGAGGTAGTTGTCGCCGTAGATTTGGATCTGCTCGTCAAAGTGCTTCTGCGAGGCGGCCAACGCCGACTCTGTGCTCCGGATCTGCAATTTGGGTGTGTACTTTAGGCTGTTGATCTCGGCCCAAAAAGTAGGTACACTGCCACGCGTCTGGACATACGACATGATTTGCATCTCCTGGTTGCCACCAAGTTTGCCACTCTGCATATCGGAGCTGCCCGCGTACCCTCCGAAGCCGGAGTTGCTGTCGTTGAGAATGAGGATTTGCTCCGTCTCATTGTAGTTGGCGACGTGTCCCTCCTCATCGACACCTCGGGTAAAATACCTGGTGCCCCCGCGATATCGTGAGCGCCGAGAGATGATGACTATGGTGACAGGAGTATTTTTGAACTTGGTAGGTTTGATCTCGAGCATGCCAAAGATGCATGGGAGAATAAAAGGATCGATGGCGGGCTGTTTTCCGGGCTGGCTTCTTGAGCCATGGGTACGAAAGTCTATCAGATCAGTCTGCAGGTGCTTGTTGAAGAAGAACCGGTCGTCGGCTCGCATCCAGAGGGGGCTCGAGGCATCGGCTTGGGCTTGGCGTTGAATCGAGTTGGTCAAATCAATAGCATATGAGAAGTACATTGGACTTCTGCGAAGAAAAGTGTTGAGCAGTCCGATAAAAGTATCCTCGTCGGGATCATGGATCTGGCGCTCGCGCATGGGCAGGATTTCGGCGCTCACGAGCTTGTACACCATCTGGCCCTTGAGGCGGCCGGCAGGTAAAGATTTGTTGATAATGATGACATACTTGTCTAGGCAGCACAGCAAGAGTGATTAGGCACATTGCACTTTTTCTGGCTTGCAAAGTTCCTTGAACATGTCAACATACCGAGCCGCAACTGAATGATACCCAGAATACCGGCGATGCTAGAGACGCGAGTGGCTCGTTTGGCCGCGTGCGGGTTTGCATCACCCAAGCGGATGTCGCCCGTGGGACGATCGATAACTAGCGCAGGGGCATCAGGAGACGAGGGCGAGATAAAGGTATACGCATCGTTGGTGACTCGGAGGTTGATGTCTCGAAAAGGAAACTTGGGCGTTGCAAGGGGGGGCATGACGATGGACGGAGCTTGGAGCTCTCGAGAGGCGAGTAACAAAGCGAACGACGAAAAGGAAGCACGAGGTTGCGAATGAAGGAGACAGTAAATCAGCTGGAATTAACTGGACCGTACGGGAAAGAAAGAATGGTAATCTCGGCCAGCGCCTGATTTCCGAGATGGCGTTGGCGTCGACGTTGACGTTGGTCGACGTCAAGTAGGTGGTAGGCAGGTAGTTGATAGTTTTGACGAGACCAAACGTGGCGGCTCCATTGACAGGCTGGCTGGCCGGCGGGCTGGCAGGCAGTGGAAGCGAACGCAAAGCTACAGCCGAGCCCAGACAATTGATTGTCAACCGGACCAGACCAGACAGACCCAACTTGCTTATGCTGACCAGCCTACCCTGCGCCGCTCAGCACCTCCACGGCAGTCGGCCCAAGCCAGGCAGCCCAAGCAGAAAGCCATTCACGAATCAGCACCAGGGACTGGCTGTTGTGGGACCAGGCCAGCCTGGCCATTGAAGCCGCCTGGTGCCGCGCAGGTGCAGGTGACCAGGCCTGTGAGGCTGTGACGCGCCAGTGACCAGACACTGATGAGCGGTGTCGCCCGCCTGTCTGGTGGACCAGACTCCACAGCCGTCAACTGGTCTGGTTGTGCTGGCGGGGTGCGCGGTGGGCTGTGCATGTGCTGTCATACTCCCTGCCAGACCGACCAGTGCTGCTTGCTACGCCAGGCAGACAGACAGACCAGACCAGACTCCATGTCCAGACCATCCGCGGGCTCGTTATTCCTCCGACCTTGGCTCTGACCTTGGCACCAAGCCCGTCTTGCCATCCATCGCACCAAGGAATCTCTCAACCTCAACCCGCCTCGCCGCAACTGTGGTATTGACATCCTTTGACGCTCTGCCTCGGCCATTTGCCCTGAAGCCTGCGCATTCTTCAGCACGTCGTTTTCGCGACTCTGCAACGACCGTCGCTCCCGAATACCTCGTTGTACTCCTTCTCGTTGCTCTCGTTGCTCGATTCGTCCATCTCGTTTCCGCCACCTCGAGTCGCCCACCGTCACTACTAGATTTCAACAGCAACCGCCCCCCCCCCCCCCCCCCCTAAAAAAAACGCTCATAATGGCAGCACGAGGTTCCGCCGGCGGTCCACGAGGCCTGAACAACCGCTTTGCTCAGTTCAAGCTCGTCCTTCTCGGTATGAACCTGGCGCTGCGTCCGCGATCCCGTCTCGCCTCGCCCTCACCATCACCATGTTTGAAGATATTATCGCTAACTCGACTTTTTTTTTATCGCAGGTGAATCTGCTGTCGGAAAGGTGAATTTCCCGCCGCGGTACATGCTATTACTGTAGTACGAGGTACTGACTTTTTTTTTTGAATGTATAGAGCTCAATAGTCCTGCGATTTGTCAAGGCACGTTTCAAGTCATCTCCCTCTCTTTTCTCCCACACATACCGCACTCACCAGACTTCCAGGGCTAACACTCTTGAACAGGATCAATTCGACTCCTTTAGAGAATCCACTATTGGCGCAGCTTTCCTGACACAGACCATCTCTCTCGATGAGAACACTACAGTCAAGTTTGAAATATGGGATACCGCTGGACAAGAACGTTACAAATCTCTCGCGCCAATGTACTATCGTAACGCCAACTGCGCTGTTGTTGTTTATGATATTACACAAGCTGTATGTTTCCCCCCCACCCTTTTATTTCCACCGGGACAGAGTCTGTCATGGTTGCGACGACGTCCCTCTTTGCTATCCTGACTGGCTTAACCCCTCAACCCCCGCTCACCTCTGCGCACAGTCGTCACTAGATAAAGCCAAGGCCTGGGTCAAAGAACTTCAACGACAAGCGAACGAGAACATTATCATTGCACTCGCCGGAAACAAGCTTGATTTGGTCAGTGAGCAACCCGATAAGCGAGCCATCTCCACTGCCGACGCCGAGGCCTATGCTCGGGAAGCGGGCCTTTTGTTCTTCGAAACCTCAGCAAAGACGGCTGAGAACGTTCGTGAGCTCTTTACCTCCATTGCCAAGAAGCTACCCCTGGACCAGGCTGGTCCTCGACATGCTCGACCTGGCCAACGACCTGGCGTCAGCCTGTCTCCCGAAAATGCAAACACAAATGTCAACACGCCGTGCAGCTGTTAAATATTGAAAACAACCGAGACATCACCAACGCGTACCTCCCTGAGTTTTGAAATTATTTTTTTACGATGCGGAGTGATGATCAATGGATGCACATGTTTACAAGCTGGGCCAGTTTCAAATGTTTTTTTCCACGGATGGGGTGGTGGATGATTATAGACCGAAAACACGATGGTGGCCACGCATGGAGCCTGTCGTCTTGCGACTGATGAGGCTTTTTTTTAAGAATGTTATATGTTTCTCTCTTGGAGTCTTTGGGTTTTGAGAGGCTGTCATTCTAGGGAAACCTTTTTTTCTTTTCTTTTCTTTTCTTTTCTTTATGCTTGGTTCCATCTTGCCTCCCTAATACTATACATATATATGCTGCACCCCCGGTCTTGTGCGCGCCTCCAGTCTTGGGGGTTCAATACTCACAATGTGTGAGAGAGTGAAGGGAAGACTGTAATTGTTTTGAAAATGGTGCTTGACATCAATTATGATGACAAAAAATTGCTAGGATTGAGCAACAAACGTGCCAAGTTCGGGCACAAAGAAGGCATAAATATCCTTCCAGCTCTGTCTTGGCGCCTGAGAGCTAGTTCATATCTGAACAAACCAATTCAAGCCCGTTCATGTGTACCAGTTGGCGGAAGCAAACAAATCAAAAGACTAGGGTTTTTTTTTAAAAAAAAAAAGAAAAAGAAAAGACAAAAGAAAAGAAACGAAACGAAAAAAAAGAGGTAAGAAAAAACAATACAGCACATGAAATACGTTCGCGAGCTGCGATGATTCGGATGCGTTCCCAATATGCCCGATTTCTCGATTGCAGATACCCATGGTGGAAGGCACCTCAAGTCTTGAGTGGTCCTGGGGAATGAGTGGTTGCGTCACAAGCCAGCAGGCAGCCAGGCTGGTGCCGGTCGGCATCACGTCAGGGTTGGTCGGAATGGAACAACCAGGCAAGACGTCTGCACACTGCCTGGGGAGCTTGGGGGTCGGTCGGTCGCACGGGCTTTAGCCGACCTTTTCCCTCCCCCGAGCGGTTTTGTCCTGGACCGCGCAGCCTCCGGATCGAAGCAGGTCCATCATCACCACCCATCACCCGCGTGCCTCTGCTGGCCCATTACTTCTTTCTCCATGTTGCGATCATCGCTTCGGTCAGCGAGGCCTCTCGGCGGCCAGCCCATTTCGGCTGCTGTCCGGCGTCAATGGCCCATTGCAACATCGCGACAAGCTGGCATGCTCGGAGTGGTATGCAGCGCAATCTTTCCGGGGAAAACTGCTCCCTCCCCCCTGCAGAGCCTGTGAGGACGAATTTGAGCTTCCTGCTGACTTCCAACTTGTTTTGTCGTGTTTCTTAGAGATCATATGCTGTCGAAAAAAAGCCTGTCGACGTGCCGAAACCAGCAATTTTGCCAACATCGGAAACCTTGAGCTCCGAGCGAAGCCCTCCTCCTCCAGCTGCTGCTATCGTCGATGCCAAGACTCCCGAGGTCAAGGCCGTCCCCTTGACACCGTTTCCTCCTCCTCCTTCTGTTATCAAGATTGCCGAAGCAGCTAGCAAGGCCAGTCCTTCTACTCCTCCTCCTCCTACACCACCATCACCACCACCTCAGTCAAAGAAGAGGGGATTTTTCCAAAGACTAAGAAGATTTGTCTTCACTCTCATGGTTCTCGGTGTTGCTGGTTTTGCCGGCGGTGTATGGTACTCCCGAGTTAATGACAACTTTCACGACTTCTTCACCGAGTATGTGCCCTTGGGGGAACAGGCCGTGCTCTATCTAGAGGAACTTGAGTTCAAGAAGAAGTATCCTCATCCCGTTTCCATAGAAACCCGGATCAAAGACTTCGGCAAGAAGGTCACGATTCCCGCACAGAGTGGTGCGTCTTGGAGAGTAGCTGACAGAACCGAACCTCCATCTCGACATTCCAGCGCTTCTCCTTCTGTCAAAAATTCTACAGTCCCACAGGCAGAAAAGAAGGATGTCGCCGACAAAACGCAAACAGACCCGACCTTGGCTCCGGCTAAGCCGGCCGACAAGGCAACGCCCAAGGTTGTCTCCGGACAGACCGCGACCGATTCTGCTAAAGCCTCAACAAAGGACTTCAAGTCACCCGAGGTCAATGAGCCCTCCAGATTCCCTCCCTTGGAACCTATCGATCTCATGAAACTCCCCGACGCCAAGGATCCCATTGTGCGAGATCTCGTACACATGCTCAATGATCTTATTTTGGTAGTTAATGCTGATGGTGCTCATGGGCGCTACTCGACTACTATTGCCAAGGCCAAAAGGGAGATTCTTCAGATTGGGGGTCGTCTCAAGGACTTGAAGAGTTCTGTTGAAAAGAAGGCCGCGCAGGAAGTCAAGTCCTCAATTGACGAGTTCGATCACGCCGCGACCGATTTGATCAAGCGTGTCGAGAACACCATGGCTACCCAGGAGCTCGAATGGCGTCGCGAATTCGAGGAGGAAATGAATTCGGTACGACGCAGCTATGACGAGCGAGTCAAGCTCTTGATGGAGCGAGAGAAGAAACTCAACGATGAGAAGCTTCAAACCCAGCTGTTGGAGCAGGCTTTGGCTCTCAAGAAGGAGTTCGTTCAGGAGGTCAAGGAGCGCGTTGAGAAGGAGCGTCAAGGTCGTCTTGGCAAACTTTCTGACCTGACCTCTGCGGTATCTGACTTGGAAAAGCTCACGGTTGGATGGAATGGTGTCGTCGACAGCAACCTCAAGACTCAACAGCTTCACGTTGCCGTGGAGACCGTCCGAGCCAGCCTTGAGAACTCTTTGCACCCCACACCCTTCATCCGGGAGTTGGTTGCGCTCAAGGAGATTGCCAGTGATGATGCAGTCGTCGACGCTGCCATCGCCTCACTTAACCCAGCGACCTACCAACGCGGCGTCACTTCGCCATCTCAACTGATTGACAGATTCCGTCGCGTTGCGAGCGAAGTGCGAAAGGCATCCCTCCTGCCCGATGATGCTGGTGTCGCCAGCCACGCTTCGAGCTGGATTCTGAGCCATGTCATGTTCAAGAAGCAGGGTCTCGCTGACGGCAGCGACGTCGAGAGCATCTTGACGCGGACGCAAACATATCTAGAGGAAGGCGATTTGGATTCGGCTGCACGAGAGATGAACGGTCTGCAGGGCTGGGCCAAGACGCTCAGCAAAGACTGGATCGGCGAGGTTCGCAAGGTGTTGGAAGTTGAGCAAGCACTTGACGTGAGTAGATATTCTGTGGCGACACTGACGTAGTTGATCCCGAGAATGAGTTGCTGACAGACCCTTCCCTTTTCCACAGGTAATTGCTACCGAGGCAAGACTTCAGAGTCTGAGAGTAGAAAACCTGGGTACTAGGTAGTAGGTACCTGGTGAAGTAAGTATCCACCGGCTTTCTTTTGTCATGTACATTGCTAGTGGACGGTTTAAGACTAGAACGCTAGAAGAGCGGGAGGGAAAAGAGTCACAGACTCGTGTACTAGATATGAATAGAGGTTGAGGAAGTCATCGAGGTAATTCAGGACGTAGACGAAATACCGTAGCTGTCTGCAAATTACTATTTTTGTTCTATACATACCTATGTACATATGTAGGTACATACATATGTATGTATTCTTGCACATACTCAGACCCTTTCGGTACCTCGATACCTCGGGACTTAATAGTATAGAGGTACGAGCACTTGGTATTGCCGCCCCCACTTGGCTCCAGCAAAAGCCGGGGCCAAGCTCGAGCTTCGACGAAGCCCGCAACTCCAAGCTCATCCATCTCGACAGAAGCAGCACAGCATCTCAAAGATCCAAAAAAAGAAAGCGAATCCGTCCAGCACAAGTTTTGTTTTCTCTCTCATCATGCTCGCATAAATAGCAAGGCTGTCTAACCAGGGGCGGCCTCTCCTGAAAGACAATAGAACAAAAGTAGAAGAGCAAAGAAAAGAAAAGAAGGAAGCAACACACATGCAGAAGTCATCATGACCATTGCCAAACTGGCCAGTCGCGTTTGGCGCAACCATCGTGAAACACTTCATGGCAAGCACTGCTCGCCTCAAGGGAAGGAGATTCGCATTCACTAACGACAGCGGCAGCAATGGTACCAGGAAAAGCAACGGCAACAACAACAGCAACATGTCAACAACGATCCCTCGTCACCAGGTCACGAAGCTACGAGGCTGCTCTCGAGAAACTGACACAGCTGCAATCCAACCGCGAAGTAACCGGCCTGTTCGACAAGACTGCGGCTCCCCCAGCCCGGGATCTCAATGCCGCAGCCGTGCCAGAAATGCTCGAATGGCTTCACCGCGCAGGGTATTCCCCCAAAGACCTGTCCCGCATGCGCCACATCCACGTAGCGGGCACAAAGGGAAAAGGCTCCGTCTGCGCCTTCGCAACAGCCATGCTGCGCGAGTACGACGTCGTCGGAACATATACCAGTCCTCATCTCGTCAGCCCGCGCGAGAGAATCACCATTAACGGAAAACCTCTCTCGAGAGAGGTCTTTGCAGCCTACTTTTTCGACCTGTGGGATCGTTTCACCGAGTCGGCCAAGAATCGTCGCGGCTGGGGGGGCGAGGAAGTCGCAGTCATGGGTACCGCGACGGCGGAAGGCCCAGCCTCGAAACCATTCTTTTTTCGATTTCTGACGATCCTGGCGTGGCATGTGTTCTTACAGGAGGGAATACGCAGCGTGGTCATGGAGTGTGGTATTGGGGGGGAGTACGATGCGACGAATGTGTTGCCTCCTGAGGCGGTTTCGGCCGCGGTGGTGACGCATTTGGGTGTGGATCATGTGGCGATGCTGGGGGACACGGTGGAGCAGATTGCGTGGCACAAGGCTGGTATTTTCAAGAGCGGTGTCAGAGCCTTTGCGGTGAATGTCAAGGATCAGGCTTGCGTGATGGACGTTTTGAGGGCTAGGGCAGAGGAGAAGGGCGCTGTGCTGGTGGAGGTGGAGGAGGAGGACGTGGAGGCATGGGCGCAAAGGACGAACATCAAGGGGAATCTACAAGGGGGATTTCAAAAGCAGAATCAGGCGCTGGCTTTCATGGCCGTGAAGGAACATATGCGCGGGCTTTTGGCGGCAGGACTCGACACCTCGTCGTCGTCGTCATTGCTGGATGAGGCACTCCCCGACCAGATGGCAAGAGCTCTAGCGACGGCTTCTCTCCGCGGCCGGTGCGAAGTTCTCCTGCACCAGGGCTCGACGTGGCTTCTCGATGGGGCGCATACGCAGGACAGTCTCGAGCAGGTAGCCAAGTGGGCGGCGGCGCAAGAAAAACGGCCCTCGGCTGACATTGACGCCGAGGTCGAGGACAGGGACGTGAACGAAAACGAGCATCCAAGCCTCGTCTTACTCTTCAATCAGCAGGAGAGAGATGCGCCTGCGCTGTTAAAGACACTTGTCGAGGCGCTGCAGCGAGAAATGGGCAAACGGGACGTTATTTCGCACGCCGTGTTTACGAGAAACGAGCTTCAGCTGCCGCTGCCGCTGTCGCCGGGGTATAATCATATTGCAGTGCAGGAGGGCGCAGCGGCCATGATGAAGAGCATCTGCCCGGCTTGCAGGACGACCGTGACGGACAATGTCGTGAGCGGCGTGGAGGAGGCGAGAAAGAGGCTGGGCGGGAGACGGAGGAAAGTCTTGGTGACGGGGAGTTTGCATCTCGTGGGGGGGGTAATGCAGGTCCTTGAACCTGATTCTGCGTTGCGAGATGTTGAGGTGTCTACGAAAGAAGGAAAGGAGGGAAGCCGTGAGAAGGGGAGAAAGGGAGAAAGGAAATCTGGTTAATTGGAGATCAATCCTATCTCTCACGTGTATGTATATGTACTGTGTGAGATCAGTAGCAACGAGACAACCACGAGTGATACCCAGTGCAGATTCTGGTGAGCGAATCTTATACATATAGCTTACGCACATACATATGTATGTATGTATATATCACGCCAGACTCAACCCTCACAGGACCAACTTCTCACAAAGCATCCGCCTCTTCCAAAAGCCCCAGCGCACCACCCACGAGATGCAAACTCCCCGTCACGTAAACATGCACCTTGTTCCCGCCCGTAACCTCATCCGTCACACGCCTCGCATAACCGAGCGCATCCTCGATGGTCGGCAAAACGACGACCTCACAGCGGGGATCAAGGTCCTTCCACCTCTCAGCGAGGCGCCGCTGCACAGACATGCTCTCTACCTCGGTGGGGTCGATGCCGTGGTTGACAAAGTCGCGCTTGTAGCCTGCCTTGGCGAAGGTGACGTTTGTGCAGAAGATAGCGTAGTCAAAGGCGGGTTGGTCGGTGGTGGTGTCGCGGGAGGTGTTTTTTTGGATGGGGGCGAGGAAGTCGACTGCTTCGGGGCGGCCTTGCTGGTTAAAGATGAGGATGCGGGGGTTTGTGCTGGGCGTTTGGTTAGCTTCTGTGCTGTTCTTCTTTTTCTTCTTCTTCTTTTTTTTTCCTTTGGTGTGCCCCGTGTATGCAGGGATGTCATAAAGGGAGAAGAGTAGAGTATATAAATTTGAGATGAGAGGAGAAATGAAAAGTGATAGATGAAAAGGGGAAATACCTATTGTCAGTTTCGTCGGCAAACCATCTCGAGGACATCTTCAAACTATCTGCCGTGTGTGCCCCGTCCAGGTACCACGACACCTTATCCTCATGCTTAATCTCGCAGCGGCCTCGAAATACTGTGCTTTCCAGCCCTTCCTTGAACTTGTCTGGCAGGGCAGCCGGTGCAGGTGCAGATGCAGATGCAGATGCCGTACTCGAGTTCGTCAGGAGGCCGAGCTTCGTGAGCGCCGCTTGGGCCAGGGCAATCGCCAGCGTGGCATTCTTCTTCTGGAACTGCGCGTCAGGGCGGACTTTGACGTCTTCCAGACGCTTGTCGTCGGTCGGCAACACCGTCAAGCGGACATTCTTCTCCCGGGCTCTATGTTGCAAGACGTCGGCCGCGGCGGGCACCTGCTCGACTGTATAGGCCGGACTGCCCGTCTTCATGATCCCGGCTTTATGCCAGGCAATCTTGTCCACCGTATGGCCCAGCACAAAGGTGTGATCGATACCGAGGGTGCTGATGCCCGACGCGACCGGCTTCTCCACCAGGTTCGTGGCATCGAACTCGCCGCCGATGCCCGTCTCGTATACGGCTACGTCGACGCCTTCTGATAGGAACGCATGCCAGCTCATGAGCGTCAGGTACCGCGCGTAGATGGGCCGCGAGCCTAGCGCGGCATCCTCGGGACAGGCACTCGATTCGACGAGACGATCCCATACCTGGAAGAAGTACTTGGCGAAGAGCTCCTCCGACAGCGGGGCCGAGTTGATGCGGATGCGCTCACGCACGGCGATGAGATGGGGCGAGATGAAGAGGCCTGTTTTGCAGAGGCGCGGACGGTACTGGGAGAGGATGGAGTCGACGAAGGCGCAGGTACTGCCTTTGCCTTTGGTGCCCGCTACGTGGACGATGTTGAGACGGTTGAGATCCGAGAGCTAGGAAACGTGGTGTGAATATTTAATGTTTTCTATAATTTATTTTCATTTTCATTTTTATCTTTTTTTTAAAAAAAAATTTGCGACCCCATCAAGGGCGTTTTCAAGTGCGATTTCAAGTGCGACGACGAGGCATGGGCATTCGTACCGTGTATCCTATACGAGCGAGATAGGCACGCATTTCTCGCAAGGACGACTCATCTGGTCGGATCCCTGCCTTGCGGCGGGCTTCGATGACGGCATGCGGCGTCTGCAGCGAGTTGAGCGCATCAATGGCATCCTAGTTGACTGTCGTGGTGAGTACGAATCGCAAGACTGGTCAAAAGTGAAGAGGATGGACAACATTGAGGGTGGAAGTTTGAAAGGCGACGCAAAACAGCAGACAGACAGACTCACGGCGTAGGTCCGCGACAATGTGGCCATGGTGCAGTCTCGAGTCCGAGTGGTTACGAGGTGGTGCAACAAGACGAGAGGCCGTCTTGATACATTGTGCATCGATGGAGGTGGATCGCGAGGTTTTGCTGTCTGCTGTTTGGCGACGTGCGGATGAGGTTTTGTGGGTGTCAATGTCAATGTTCTGCAAGTGCAAGCATCAAGACCATGTCCAACCTCACATTGCTGGTCTGCGCATACTTATACATGTGGTGAGAGCAAAGGCCGTGCAGCGACGGAAAGACTGGGCGAGCTTGTGGCATTCAAAGTTGACTACAGAATTGGTGGCACTGACTGGGAGCTTGCTAGGCCAGCCGCATGTACTTCAATTTTTATTCTAGGCTGACTTGAGGCCGGCTTTCAATTGTTTTGAGCATCAAATAGATATTGAGATATCACCAATTGAACCTAAGAAGTCAGTCGCTGCTGTGGCCTCCGTCGTCCCGTCTGCTCCTGCTCATACACAGCAGCCCGAGGTCGATAGTTAGCCGGCAATTCTCCGCCACACTAGTCCACTTTCGTCTGCGCCATCTCTGTCAGCGATCGCTCTCTTCCTTTTTTTTGCTTTCTTTTCTTTTCTCGTTCTCTAGCCTCGTCCATGGCTTCTCACAGCTCCTCACAGCTCCTCAGCTATCAGACCTTCCGGATACCATGTCAGGCGCCAATGACAGCTTCCTCACTCTAGAAAAGCACCGCTTGCAGCTTGAGGAAAATGTCAAACAGCTGAAAAAGGCCCTGCAGCATTGGCAGACATGGGACGCCGAATATGAGGCTCTCAAAGAAGAGGTCGAGGCAATCCCAGACCCATGCAAGTCCGACGACCTGCACAAGATCCATGCGGAGTTTGATGGCGAATTGTTAATTGGTAGAGAGATTGACGACGTCTTTGGCTTTCAGCACTCCAGAACGAGAGATCAAATCATCAATGTCTTGCAACGGCGTATTGACTATGTCGGCAAAAATGTTGCTAGTCTTGAGAAACAGCTGGAAACTGCCGAGAACAAGTACGCTGCCGCCGCAGTCATCGGCCAGCCAGATGCTGTGGATGAGGACGGTCAACCAATCACGGAAATTCTTGAGGAGCTGGACGATGATGACAATGTGGTCTCATACCGATTGAATCAACCCGGCAATTCACTTTCCCAAGTTCAAGAGACTCTCGAGAAAGTGGGAGTCCTTGATATGCCATCAGACTCCTCGACAGCAAGCAAGACAGAAGCAGCTACATCAGTCTCATCTCATCATCGTGAGGCAAGTACTGCTACTTTCAACCTACCTGAATCGACTTTGCCGAAGCCCAGCAAAGCTCCCCTTGCGCAGACGACGACGACGACTACCACGATTCCGACATCAGCACCTTCGGTCAAGAAGTCAGTTTCATTCTCTGAGGAAGAACCGGCTGCACAACATTCATCTGCTAAAGTATCTGCAAGAGCCAAGCGAGTCGACAAGATCATGAAGACGGCCAAGGAGCAAGAGAGCATCAGTAAGCAAGATCCCGTCATACCAGAGGACGAGGATGAGGATGATGCAGAATTGAGGCGACAAATGCTTCAATACAGCATGGGCCAAGTTGGTGCTGTGGTTGCCGAAATTGATCTGGAAGAAGATATCTCGGGCGATGACGACGATCAAGACAGCGGCTTTGGATATGGTGAAGATGATGATGATTTAAACGACGACGATGAAGATGACGATGGTGAAGAGGATAGGTTTGGGCGATTTACTGGTCGCGTAGTTACCGACAAATATCGCCGGCGTATGCTTGAACTTGAACAAAAACTAGGTGTCAAATCTCGCTTCACCGAACATACAGAGAGTAATGAAGCTGGACAATTAGAAGACGACCTAGGGGGCATTGGACGAATCATGGTCAAGTCGGAGACTGATTCTGCGTCTGCTTCACAATCCGCGCATCCAAAGTCCAAGCTAAAAGAGAGTCGCAACGGAGTTGTGGAGAAGAAAAGGGGTGTTCGATTCGCGCAAGCTCTGGACATTGCTCCGGAAGCCGAAGCAGAGGCAGAGATGATGTTCGCAAGTGATCAGAAGGCGCGATTCGTCGATCCACTGAGTGACGTCGTGGAAAGAACAACGCAATCTGGGCCATCGGAGGCGACGCGGGCCCGGAAGCCGTCGAGGTTCAAGATGGCCAGGGACGTCAATCCCGTAACCGAAAGTGGTATCATACCCAAGGGGCCCTTTGATGTCCCCACAGACTATGAGCCTCAGGAACAGAGACATGTGCCCACAGGTCCCAAAGGCTCTACTATTGCCGACAAATTGGTGGAGCGAGACACCCCGTCCAATGTCACTGCACCTGACGAGTTCGATGACACAATGGCCCATCAAGAAGTCGCCGATGAATATCATCGCATGCGAAGGAAATTCATCCATCGTGATGGAGGCTTCCTAAGGGAGGACGAGTCCGTCATCCAGCCTTTGGACGAGGTTGACGACGGCGAGCCAGTCAGTCGTTTTAAGGCAGCGCGCCTATCACGACACTAGTTCGTCGTCTTACGTGGGAGGTGGGAGTGCAGTCCATACAAGATACCCATTTTCTTTTCCTTTTCTTTCCCTCTAAACTTGTTTAGTCTCTCATAACAAAAGCGTGCTGTCAATGTGACGGGTCCGTGAACCATGACTAATGCCGGCAAATGTGAGATGTATAGTCAAAATTGTGATGTTTGTTCGGAACGCGCATTCTTGATCTTTTATGTATAGTTCATGCGTTGCAGCCGGCTTCATCTGCTTCGCGTCACCGCGCTGTTCCAAGACTAAATTTCATAAAGGGCTCTCTGACGCCATTCTCTGGTTGTTATTTTGGTGAGCTTGGCGATTCGTTTCACCCTTTACATTCCACCCTTGCTTTAGGATAAAAGATTTTCATGTGTGTACTTACCTTGGATGAATGCTGAGGTGTCGTCGTTTCCAAGAGTGTTCTGTTCTTGAGCCGTCCCTGAATTCAGAAGGTCGGAGTATTCCAATAAATAAACATTGAAACCTCTGTGAATATGTACAGTGACTCTAGGTAATCCCGAACATTTCCCTATATAATTTTGGTGTAAAAGGTTTCGGAATTACCTACGACCCACTGTACAAATCATGAACGGCGGCTGAATCGAATTTTGAGTGCCAGACGTGCAGATGTGTTGGTGTTGAAACTTGTGCCTTTCACGCAGCCGCATCGCCCCCTTTGTTATTCTCGATCAAATATCTTGGAACTGAAGGGCCATGAAGGTTGACCTGACAGATCCAGTACGCTGATCACGTGTGGCGCACCATGATGTAAAAGTTGTTTGCAAAATGATAGCAAGATGAGAGCTAAATTGAAAAACAAAATAAAAAAATGGCAGTTCTATCATTATAGGGTAGTGCGGCAACACGGCGGCATGGTTTTCGGAGCGAAACATGAATCAAGATGACAAGCAAAAGCTAAGAATATAAATATACTTGTCGAAACCAAGACTCACTCGACTCTCTGTGGTCTTGAAGACAAAAAAAAGAAAGAAAAGGTACGCCATGGAAGAAAGACAAACCCGAGTTATCAGATGAAGAAATAAAAAAAATTTGCCATAACGACCAAAAAGGAAACGCGTGGTTTCGCCCGGGCTCGAACCGGGGACCTTCTCGGTGTTAGCGAGAAATCATGACCAACTAGACCACGAAACCAAGTGTTGTGATTGATGGAAGGTTTTACGTTATTAATTACTAAGTACTAAGCATAAATCAGCATTAAAACAAAACGTGCGCGAATGGCGGCATCATCGATCATGTGTATCTTAATACATAAAGGTAGGACACCAACACGACCACTGTTCTGCACACATTGCCTTTTTCTCCGTCTCAAGCCTGCCTTTTTTCCCCCTCCAAATCGTCCACGAATGACGCCAATGAAATTCCTTGCACCCCTTATGCTACATAGTGTACAACATCCTCATGCTCTAAGCATTAAAGATTTTGGCGAATAACCCTTACTTCTTGCCTTCACTGTCACTTCGACCAAACAGCCCAGCGAGGCCATCTGCAAACGTAGACTGCCCGTCTGCTTTTCGCGCATCTCTCTCCTCCTTTTGTGTAGCCCATATTTGCTTGACGCTCCTGGCGACTTCAGACTTGGCCTGCAAATCTGCTCTCAAGGCTGCTTCTTCCACTGCCCGCTCTCCTTCCGGCAATTTGTCCAACTTTTCCCGCCATTGCTTCCCGAGTTCATCTGACGGCGCCACCTTGGGTGTTGTGCTGGCTTTGGGCAAGGCCGGTTCGAACACTGGGATTGGCGCTCCTTCCTTCTTGGCCTTCTCGACGGCTGCCTCGTGAGCAATCATTCGTTCGTAGAGCCGGTCTGCGTGCATTTGAATGTTTTCCTCCACCTGTAGCGATCGACCGTCTACTGATCCGTAGCCGAGTGCACGAAGAAACCTCTAATAGTTTTCCAGGATTAGCAAGTCATGATCATATCTTATCGGCCGCAAATCTCCAGTTTTCTTCGCCTTCCTTCTTTTGTTCTTTTTATTGGGTTTTCGTACCGATTGCATCGTGTAGCATCTTTCGAAGCGGCGAACTTGATGCCTGCACATTTGTAATTGGTCCTCCCAGCTGCCGTGCTTCATACAATTGACCCATTCTTCCTGCTGAATTGCGCAGTTCTCGAGCGCTGCGCGACCGATTGCTGCCTTGCGCTCCTTGAATCCCTCGAGCACATCCATGAGCTTGTCATGGTCGGTCGCTGACTCCGACTCGACCTCCTGCAGAGGCTTATAGTTCTTCCATAGATGCGCATAGCGCCCGTCCTGGTATAAGCTGGCTGATGGGACTGCGGCTGCATCTTCTGTTGTCCGGCTTGTTTTCTGAACATTCTGGTCTTGGGTTTGCGGCGCGGGTTCCGGGACCGTCTGTGCTTGGTGGTTCGAAGTGTATTTGACGGGAGACTCTTTCTCGAGGAATTCTCGAAGCTTTGGGTCTAACTTGTCGAGGGGATCGGACGACGATTTGTCCGATCCAAAAATTGACGGAAACCAGCCCATCGTGGTGTGTTGTTGTCGAACACCTGCATACGATGGATGTCAATTGAGTTAGAAATGGCGACGCAGGAAGTGATAATCACGAACACAGTGTCCATCCGGCACACTGTATTGCGCACTGTATGCCATTTACACGCCATCTCCACTCCGTCTACAGGTTTTAGATATAGAAATGTGATTTTCAGGATCAGAGTGACATTCGGACCAAAAAGGAAAAAAAAATCATTGGCTGATCTTATTGCGTGCCTGAGTGTATTCTAACAGTGACACATCTGTGCTGATTTGCCAGTCTTACAGTAACATGGCATTCAAGCTGTCCCATACAAGTAAACCTTTGGAAAGGTCATGCTTTAGTGAAAGCATTTCGTCGCAAGCATCTTAACAATGGAATCTGTAGAAAGTTCACCAGATCGAGACCCCATGGCGTATGGAGGTTCGGGAAGCATAATATATAGTATGTTGCATTCATGAAGCCTTTGCCTTTTTTCTTCTCAAATCCTGACTGTAATCACAGTACAATCATTGCCAAACATCTGCCTTAACCCGATCCTGAGAGTGGGATTTTCCTATCCCGTCTCATGTTTATCACGCCAAAAATGCCATAAGGAGACTCCCAATTAGAACTTGCTAAACTTCTTGACCGCCTTGCCAGTTCGGGGCAGAACACGCAGAACGTTGAATCGGACCTGATATTCGGTCAGCATATAACCACGCCCAGTAGCCAGACCGATATGGAAAGGGCCAAATGCAGAACGTACAGTCTTGGAAAGAGGTCGGCATTGGCCAACGGTGACCTGGTCACCCTCTTCGACACGGAAAGCGGGAGAAACGTGGGCGGCGAGGTTCTTGTGGCGCTTCTCATAACGAGAGTACTTAGGGATGAAGTGGAGGTACTCTCTTCGGATAATGAGAGTTCGATGCATTTTCGTCGACACGACGGTACCGGTCAAGATACGTCCACGGATAGAGACGAGGCCAGTGAAAGGGCACTTCTTGTCTGTTTTGAAGACAATCAAATGGTCAGTTCATTCGGTCGTTCGTTCAATCGTTCAGATTGTCCATCGCAATTTTCGGAATCGGCAATTCCGCCCGGAGGGTCCCCCAAAAAAATTCTTGATCGCAATCCCTTCTCCAGTCGATTTTGATATCGCCCATGTTCGAGTCCGTTGCGCACGTACCGATGTAGCTACCCTCGATGGCAGTCTTAGGGGTACGGAAACCCAGACCAACATCCTTGTACCATCTTCGGCCACCCTTGCCCGGTCTGGCGCTCTTGGCCTTGGTCTTGGAGTTGAGGAAGATGTGCGGCTGCTTTTGGAAAGCACGCTCCGATTGTACGGTCAACTCGGTCGCCCTGAGTGAAAGTTAGCGGCCGGAAAAAAAGAGCAATATTTCATTTCGGTATTTCGAAATCGTAGCGTCGATCGGAGTCGTAAACTGACATCTTGAATTATCCTGCTCCGTAGGCTGGTCGTTAAACAGGAGGGCTGTCGTTGAGGGTGGGTGAGCCAAGAAGGTGTTTTGCGCGAATGGAGAGAATAGGGCAATCAATCAATCACACCCACCAATTTTTTTGCAAGCTCCTCCTCATCTTAGGGCTTGCAAAATTTGGATTGGTCAAGTACGCGAGAGCCCCACAACTTCAAATTGTGACCCACTCAGATAGCCTTCTCACGTGATCACGCATCATGCCATCGGATCGCCACACGTGACGCGTCTGCCTGCATACGCCCGGCCCCCATTCTGGAGAATTCGAGACCCACCACCCCGCTAGAAGTGACCGTTGCCCCCTGGAAGTAAACAAACACGGCGGATCGCGGCACGTCGTCCGCGACGGCTTCTCATAGTCTCCAGTTTCAAGGGTGTAAAGATTCGATTTCCCAGCAACATCGCGAAGATGGCTCCCGCAGCCGACGCAACCGTGCCTCCGACCAGGCGAGCTCGGAAATCGGTCGGAAGTGTCGCGATGAAAAAAACCATGGACAAAGAAAATGCGACCGTGGATGTGGCGAGTACGTTGGCCGATAATCGCAAGAAGTCACGAAGCAAGAGTTTGGGTCCGGGAGGCCTTGATGCTCTGAAGCATGGTACTGGAAATCGACGAGCAGTGAGTTTATAATCTATTCAGCCACGTGTGAATGAGATACATTATTTATTCATTATTTTTGATTCTGACAGTCTGTCAGTCTATTGCGGCGCCCATGCCGCGATCCATTCTCAAGCCGACCGCCTACGCGGTGCCGGAAATCCCTCCTTTGAGAAATGGAGGAAAGCAACGATTCAGGAAGTCGAATGAATCTCGGGAATCGACCAAGGCTCTTGCTTCCTCAAATGAAGATAGCACGAATAGTTCCAAAGTGGCGCTTAAAACTGAAGCGGAACAACAAGCAGCAGTTCGCGAAAGAGAAGAGAGAGAGCGCAGAGATGCCCGTCGCAAGTCGCTGGCGAACAGAAGAGTCTCATTTGCTGCTGAAGCTACACTACATACTTTTCACGAAATTGAATATATGCAGGACTCCACAACATCGACCGACTCCTCAAGGCGAGCTTCATCTGACAGTGCAGGAACGGTGCCGAAGTCGCCCGATGATAAAGGGTCAAATCGTAGAAATTCAGGACTTCCACCTGCGGGCTTTGCAAGTAGCAATGAGGATACTGTTACATCGACGATATACAGCTCAGATTCTGAGCCAGCGGACGATGTCGAGGAAGTGGAGGACCATAGTGGCTCTAGCAGCGATTCGGACGATGGAACCATGATGACTATCGAGACCGAGGATGTGACAGGAACTACTGTTGCCTCTGAAAGATTTGACTCGGATGACGACGACAGTTCGACGCTAGACCAAGTGTTAAGAGCGGCAGCACAAAGAGCTGACACACAACGGCTGAACAAAGATGACGATGAACTTGATGATGGGGAAGAAATCATTCCATCTTTTGGTTGGGTTAAGAAAAAACCCCAGCCATCAGCTTCCGTGAATAGTGATACCAAAAGCCTTGCAGAGAAAGAAGACGATGCCACAGAAACGGCCATGGACATGGACATGGACATGACGAGCGCTGTTGGCGGCATTCTCAAGCCGCAACAAAGTGGAGAATTCACTGGAGATGATGACATGTCCATGGATGTGACACAGGCACTGGGTGGTATACTGTCACAAGACAAGACAGCGCGAAACACGTATATCAAATCCTCTACCAACCAGGCACCTCAGGATGATATTACTTTGGGACAAACAATGGAATTCACGACCGCCATTGGTGGTATTCATGAACCCGAAGACGCCCTTGACAGTCAGTCTGATGCGAACGAAGACTTTTCGATGGAATTCACTACAGTAATGGGTAGCGTTCTCCCCCAGGAAAGATCTGCAGACGCAGCCGCCGGCAGTCGTCGAAGTATGGGCAATCGACAGGCACAGGCAGCCGCCGAAGATACAATGGATATGACTGTCGGATTTGGTACCATTTTACCGTCCCACCCGAAAGGCGAGGATACCATGACCTTGGAGGATGAGACTATGGGTATGGACATTACCGCGGTCGTCGGGGGTATTCTCAGTCGTGACGACGCCACGTCTCGGAATTTTGGAAAGAGGATTATGGAGGCGGAGGTCAATGAACCTGTCAGTCCTAATCGAGCAATTCTGGCCGCAGTCGCCCAGAGAACACCAACGCGCCGCAGCTCCAGACTGTCAGCCATGTCTAAAGCTGCTTCGCCAAAAACGAATACCGAAAGCCCTGGTCTATCGGCGTTCAGGGGTAATGGCTTGCGTCGCAGCACTGTCCCGCAAACACCAGAATATACACTCTCCTCTCCGCTCAGAACCCCGACCCCTTCTCCCGCAAAGCCCACAACAACTCGGGCTCCAGCTGCATCGCCTGGCACTCCTGCGCGAGCCACTCATAGCAAGAGCCCAAGGTCAGCTTCAACTCGGCGAAAAGGTTCAGTCAAGGCTGAAAATCTCTCCTCATCATTTCAATCAATGAAGCTGCGGTCCTCTATATTTCATAATGATGCACAAACAGGGGCACGAACGCCAACCGTTGTCTTGACGCCGCAGCCTCGCCGATTATCAGGACTAGGCGCTGACCGAAGCGGACTTGGCTCGCCTCAGGTTACAGCTCTATTGGAAAAACGCAGCTCTATCGGTGATAGCGCCAGCGACTTTGTTGCTGGAAGATGTGGAATCACATTCGAAGATCCGGAGATTATGAACAAAGAGGTCGATAGAGTAAGGGAAGAAGAGGAAGCCAAGGAGAAGTTGCAACGACAATCTGTGCAGACGAATCGAGATGCGACTGTCAACTTGAGAGAAATGATTGACAGCTTGAGTCCAAAGCGGAACATCATGAAGGGGCGCAAAAGCTTGCATGTTGGCAGTGCAAAGGGACTACTGGGCAAGAGACCGGCAGAACTCGATGACGACGAGGAATCTGAAGATAATGACGGAGTAAAGCGGCTTAAGGGGCACCAAGGCAGTCCCGTCAAGAATATTAAACTGCAGCAACCGCCTTCGGTGGCTGATACTACTGGGAGGATGACCAGGTCGACGCGGAGAAGTTTGGAATCGAAGCTGAATAACTCGGGGCCGGGGACGAGGCCATTATTTTCTTCACCACTCAAAGGTGGCGCAGAGAGCGTCCCCCGACATCGGCACGGGAACAAGACGCTTCGAGACCACCAGACGGTACATGAATTCAATTATGCCCATGCTGCTACTGCTGATGATACAGACATCGAGGAGTTGGAAAGAGATGTTGATGATGGCCGAATTCACCTTCAAGATTTCTTGAACATGACATCCATTCGCTTCATGGAACTCACAACGACCAAGAGACGCCACACTGTTGCTCCGAACAGTTTGCAGGATGGCTCGACTGCGGAAGGGAACGATGACATGACACTGGAACGCTGTGTCGTGGCCGGCGCGTGCACAATCCCCATGTTGGAGCTGTATCAGCATTCTTGCCGTGAGTTGAAGAACTACATAGCAGAGGGCCGCCGCATCGTCAAGGAGATCGAGGCCGAGACCCTCGAGGACAACCCCCCCTTGTTTCATGAGTACATTTCGGCCACTCCCGATGTCAAGGCTCTCATGGACAATCAATTCAAGAATGTCAAGACCCACGCCCGACTTTTGAGTAAGGCAATGTGGTACGAATGGAGGTCGAAACTGCAGGAAGGTCTTCGAGAGGGTCTGGTGAAGATAGCGGAGGATATGGACGTCGATGAAAAAGTGCTTCAAGAACAAGAAGACTTGTTGACAGCCGTCTTGCCAGACGCTTTAAAGCAGTATAAAGAACTAGAGGAGGAGAGCGGCAATCTCGAAGAGGCGGCAAAGGAGTTGGCTGACTGCGACCCGGCGGAGCTTGAGGCGGCGAGAGAAGACCTGATGAGTCTGAATGAGGATATTGCAGAAAAGAAAAGATTGATAGCAGAGCTGCGACGAGGATTTGAATCCTCCGTTGCGGAGGTGGAGAATCTCACAACCAAGAAGCAGGACGTTTTGCAGAGCATCGAAGAAGCTGAGAAAGTCCGACAAGCTTGTCGCGGCTGGACTTGCAGTGAGGTTGCATCACTTCAAAGTAAGATCCCCCTGCTCTCTGAAGAAAAACAAAAAAAGGCAGAAAACAGCCGAGCCTCAGAACTTAAGGAATCTAATACTTGAGCGTACTAACTCGTCACGTCATAGCTCGTGTTGATGCGATTGAAAAGCAGTACGGCTGGGCTGTGACAGGCCTTACAGGCACGAATCTGTCCATGACGTACAAGCGCGAAATTGAAATCGTGTTTGACGTTGCCTCATTCCAGCCCCATCAGCGTAATTCTCAAATCGACCTCTGGTATATTGGGCACCGGAAAGACGCTACACGTGCGGGAACAACGGCAGAAAAGGAATTCTTCCTTCAGTGCATTCGAGACCATGTGCGGGCTCTGCCGCAGAGTCAAACCAAGATCCTGACTTTATTAAACATTGTCCGCACGGCCTGGGACAAAGCACGCTTTGTTACCTCTCAAATCGGCATCATCAATGTCACGTTCCCGACAAGCGTGGTAAGGACGTCCGACTCTAGCGTGGCGGTGAGGAGCTCATTGCTTCTGTCGGCTCTCAAAACCAGAGTAGAGACGACGCTGCATCTCCGCGGGCAGAGCATAACGCAGAACCAGGGCCAAGACGTCGACATTGGAATCTCGACACAAGTGCATGTGGTGTACGGCGAGCACTTCAACGTCAGCAAGGTTGGGGAGTTTCTCGCCAACAAGATTGGCGACAAGATGGGGGCCAAGGAGGAAGGCTGGAGCGAGGTATTGGTCGAGCTTCACAAACGGTTGATTGCGAGGGGCAAGAAACAAGTTTCTGGCACGGCGCAACAATGAAATAATGACGAATGAGCGAGCGGGTATGCGAGCAATTTTTCTCCCCTTCTTCTTCTTTTCTTTTCTCTTTTCGTTTTCTCTCTTTTTTTTTGCTTTTTTTTTGCCTTTTTTTTTTGCCTTTTTTGCCTTTTTTGCCTTTTTTGCTTTTTTTGCTTTTTTTGCTTTTTTTGCTTTTTTTAATCCCCTTTTGGCTAGCGCTTTAGCATACAGGATATGATGTACATACGTGCATGTGTAAAACGGGTTGGATTACAAGCAATGGGTCTTTCTTCTTTATTTCTTCTCTTCTTCTTCCATCAATTTACTTGCTACCGGTGTTGTCATAGGTACATTTTCCAGCCGGCGAAACTTCCCCGCCCTTCTGAACATGATGAATGCATGCAAAGCGTGCAAATGGTTATGCCTCGTGTTGGCCAAGTATTGGGCTTTTAGTCATGAATGCGCCATATTTGTGCATTCGTGCGTTTGTGCGTCTGATGAGTGCCCCACCGAAGCGTTTAATCACAACAAAGGAGTGCATGGCCGTGGTTTCATTGTCTGCAGTCCAAGTTGTTGGACCGGTGTCTCTTTGTTCGTGGGGGCTGTTTCCCAGCCGCGAGGCTGGTATCACAGATCACGTATTGTAGGGGTTTGTTTCATCAGTTGCCACTGTCACTGTTGTTGCCATCCATCCTCATCGTCGTCTTCCGTTCCTAGAATAGATCTCCTCCTGACCCATGCTCAGATACTATTCAGAGTGAGGCCATTTATGAACAAAGACCTGCCTCATCACATGTCTGCCCTTCCCCTCACGGAAGCTTTCTTCGCCATTGGACTGCTCTCTTGAGTCGCAGACGACCAGAGACACGCATGCCACAGCCCGAACTAATATTTTATATTTCTCTGCACACTGCTGGCTTTGCATCTTGTTCACTACTTTGAGTGTGCCCACCACTACCAGAACAACTACAACTTCAACAACATCAATAACAGCTGGGCCAAATTCTTTTTTTTATAGAGAAAAGAGTCAAAAATGCGATATGAATTGGGACGACGACCTCCTTGGCTGGGCGGAATTCCGACGTCTGGACAAGTTACTCTCCGAGAAGGACCCCCTGCGACGAGGTCCCAGTCTGGGAGACATGCTTCTTTCACAAAGCGGCCAAGTTGCCGTGAGAGAGATGGTCCGGGAGGTCAGCTTCGATAGCCGAATAAGCCCCCCAGATGCCTTGCCCCAGCACCGGAATGGTAGTGGTATATTGACGCTGTTCGGCGTGGTCCTGCTCCGATTCGTGAATCTCGTCCAATGGATCGGTTGGCTGATCTGGAGAGTGGGAGCCCTGGCTTGGATCCTCCCGTACTGGTTCTGGTTTGGACTTGTTCTCCGACTGCGCTTCTCGTCCTCGTCCTCGTCCTTTCTCCCCCATTGCGCCATCCTGGTCGTGCTGCTGTTCGTGCTGCTCCTGGACTACAGCAGCTCTACCCGAGACTTGGAGATCAGGAGTCGGCCAGGCATGTTTGTCGGATGGACCTGGTCCTGGACTCGGGATTGCAAAGGGCACGACGTCCAGCAGAGGCGGTGTCAGCATCTATATCTGCTCGCAGCACCCTTCCTCTGCCGAACAGTCCTGGATGGTCTCCGCGCCGGACACGCCGCATGTGTCCGCCTCTTCAGCAACGCCTTTGATGTACAGATCAGCCTCTCTGAGCACGTCGTCTTGTGTTTTCATCCGACGCCCCCCGGGGCGGTGGGTGATCGCGCCTACCGCAGACAAATGTTGGATGATGAGCTGCGGAGACGGGATGTGACAATGGGCTTGAACGTAGACGATGCCGCGTCAGACTTGATTCGGCGCACCGCTGAGGAAACAGTTGAGCTATGTCCGTGTGCGCACGATTCGACTCGGCTGAGCTGCGAGTACAAAGGGCGTCTTTATTTTAACGAGGAGAAATATGCAGCGGCGGCGGCGGCGCGACGACGGCATAATCAAATTGACGAGACGCGGCGACCTGTTTCGAGGGTTTTCATTGGGCCTCGTTTTGCAAGGGAGTCGATGCCTATTGTTTGGGGAGTCGGAAAAGGGTCGAGATTCGTGCCCCGGATGATGAAAGTCTGGGTGTACCATGATTGTGCGACGCAGATGTGACGGAGAGGAGAGGTGCGAGCTGTGATACACGAGTCGATGATTTGAACAGCAGGAACGGTCCAGGTTGTCCGGGTCGTTCGGCGCTGTGAGCCTGGGGGGTTTTCCGGGTTTTCTCCATTGCGACAATGCGGCTGACTACCCATGACCGCGATATTGTGAGCGGGAGCCTTTTCTGCAGAACACGTGGGAAATCAAGACTTTGGACGCCTACTTGTCTGGCTGTGTGGTCCATGTACACACCAGACACGTCTGATGAGTTGTCGTCTCCCAGTCTCTTTGCCCTAGCCCCCGTGATCTCTCGGGTTGCGAACAAGCTTGAGTTGCTTGAACACCATCGTGGAAGAGGGAGCACGAGGCTCTGTTGACAAGAGAGCGTGGTCGATATAAAGCGATGCACACGTCTCTGGTCTTGAGTCGCTGGATCAGTCGCTGATTCCCATCATACTCGAATTTTTCAAAGCTACAAATGTATATAACCCCCTTTTCCTTTCCCGATATTTCCCTCCCACATTTTCCCCCTCCCTTTTTTTCCCTTTGTATATTACAGCCTTGTGGCTTTGAAGAAGCTGTTTGCGTGCGCGCGCGCGTGACATTTCTGTAATAATTCAGGTGTGAGCACCAAGATAACATGCACATTACCGAGCACGTCACAACAATAACCAGAACCGTCGTTACGTGCGACGGCGGGTACTCTCCAGGACTGCAACATGATTCCTCGACGTATCTCTGCATGTGGTGCGACGGTCGCGTCAGTCACGGACAATCGGCGATAAGCACGCAGGTGCAGGTGCAGGCGCAGGCACGGGAACAGAAGCAGAAACAGGACAATGGTGCTGGTCAGTCATTGGAGGCTCGAATCAACGATCCTTTCGGGGATGCCAGCATGGAGGACCTGACGAATGGGCCAGGGCTGGATCTCTTGGAAGCAGGACAAGGAGGAGGTGACTGGTTGGCGACGACGACCTTGGACGACAACCTAGATTGGTATGACTGGCAGCCGATGCAGCTTGATGAAGCGGGAGGAGGAGGAGTAATCGCAGACACATGCTGCGACGAGAACGAATGCTACTCGCATGGCGCTCCAGAAGCGCCGCCTGTCCCAAGCAAAAACCTGTTTGTCGAGCCTATCGAAACGGCAGAGCTTGGTGGCAGTGCACCAGGTTTTGACGAGGCATTTTGGATTCAAGACACAGGATTGTCCATGTCGAATGGGGATAGGGATGGGAATCCGTGCATGGAATATACAGACGCGCGGGGGGGAGAATATCTCTTTCCTTGTCCCCCGATAGGCTGGCCGGACCTGTCCATCGCGCCGGACTTATCGACCGAGATGGATGGAGTCCAAGACTATGAGGCCGAGATGGCGTTGGAAGCGGATGCCAGTCAGATGATGAGCCTTGACGAGATGCCTTCGTCCGAAGCCAGCACGTCAATCGCCACGGAAGATGGAGATGAGCAACACTGCGTGCCGTTGGCCGCCATGACGGAACTGTTCCTGCAGCTGTATTCTTCTCCCAAGGCCCCGGATGTTGTTGAGCTGGACGTGAGCAAGAACAAGAATGAGGAGGCGTCCTGCACGATGACGCACATGGCTAACAACGAAGACGAAATTGGAGTCGGAGCTGGGACCGGAGTTGGAGTCGGAGTTCACGATGGTCACGGGACCTCAAGCCCTCCTCCTTTCGAAACACCGCACCTCGACAGCGACGAGCCGCATCTCTTGTCGCCGCCTTCTTCGTCTGAGCATCCCGCAGCAGCAGAATCACAATCGAATGCATGCCAAGACGACCTTGAACGAGCGGCATGTAAACGCCTATTGATGAGGCGCACAAACACACAGCGACACTGGCCTCGGCTCAGGACAACAATAGAGCAGGATCCGGGCTCCACGGACCGCAGAGCTATCGGAGCAGATGCGGGCATTCTTTCCAAACATGAGAGGACGAGGAGACACGGCCTGGGTCAAGGCTCGTGGTCTAGACGTGCACGGATGAAGCGTTTGAGGCGGATCAGATAAAACGAGAGGAGGCTTGGCGAAATCATAAGATTAAGTGCTGGAGTCTCGTCCCATTCATCTCATCCCGACATTGACCATAGAGGACCATAGAGGTGTACATTGTGGAGCAGTTGACACGACATTGTCTCCCTCTCTCTTTCTCTCCCTCTCTTTCTCTCCCTCTCTTTTTCTCTCGCTCTGTCTTTTCTTCTCCGTCCCCAGTCAACTTGAAGTAATATGGTAAGCAGGAAATTGGTATGTAAGAGGTCAATGTGTAGCCACGAATGTAAGTACCTACCTGCACATGTACATAGAAATGCAGAAATGTAAATGCACCCAGGTCGGCAGTCCAGTCTTTAAATAGGTATCTGTAACCAATTGATATTTAGCTTGCGTTTCTCTCTGTGCCCCGTGTACCCGGTCTTAATACAATCCGTGCCCATACATATTTTCTTTCTTTTCCTTTTCCTTTTCTCTTTTTTTTTCTTTCCACCGGTTTCTTTCCCTCCGGAACACAAACCCCCCTTCCCCTTTCGTGAGCTCACTTCATTGTCAACCACACTCATACATGTATATGAACACATGATTTCTTGCAACACCAGAACCCCTTTCGACTGAGCTCGAAACTCGACAAAGTACCTCATACCAGAAACGACGAGCCACACAAGGACACAAAACGGTGAGGGGAAAAAAATTCCAATAAAGGGATGATGAAACGTGGTTACAATTAAAGAGGAAACATAAAACGAAAAAAAAGAATAAGCAAGCAAACATGAACCTCCCACTCTTCAGCCTCTTTCTCTTCATGACGAACCTCGTCCTCGCCATCCGTCCGGTCAAACAATCCCAGCTTATCATCGACCCAGTACGTGGAACCAAATTCGCCACAGGAGTAAGTCAAAGATTTTTTCTCAGTCTGTAAATACGAGCATGGATTAACAAAAAAAAATTCAAAAAAATCCCTCGGGACACCCCCAACTGACTTCCATGCTTCCTTTAATCACCCTTGTCTCGTCGACAGTGGTGTATCCCCCCACCATACAACATGTGTGCTTTTACAGATTACGTGCAGACTCCGCTGGGAATTGATCTCCGTACGGGAAAGCGGGTTGTGCATACGAGACCGTATATGAGACTCGTGGCTTGTTATCAGCCCAACGGGGAGGATGAGGACTTTGTAAGTTTTTTTTTTTGCCCCTTGTCTTGGGATTGTCTCACAACGTGGCTGCTTGTCTTGAGCCATCTCAGTTTATTTCTCACGCTCGACGCGTGGACGGTATAAAACATATTAACCATGAAAACCCATGACGTATAGTGCAGCTTCAAAGACAATGTGTGTTATTACCAATTAGACGCCAGGATAGCTCTCTGTGCCTAGACGGCGCTTTTTATCTAGGACGAAAAAAGCAAAGCAGAAAGAAGAGACTTGGGACAAGGGATGGGGTACGATTGGGTTGGAACCGGAGAGACAGTAGACGTGGACGTGATGGGTAGATAAATGGCTTTGTTTATGGGCGCGAAGACTAGGAAGCGGAGTCTGGTGATCAGCTGAATGGATGCAATTACGTTGGAGGAAGAGGCGTACTTAGTACCTACCTACATAGGTAGGTATGTAGGTGCGTAACCATACAAGCATCTACATATAGAAGGATGCAATTGCCTTGGAGGAAGATTCGTACTTGTACCTTCCTACATAGGTAGGTATGTAGGTGCGTAACCATACAAGCATCTACATATAGAAGGATGCAAATTACAGAAAAATACGAACGTAGGTACTACTAAATCTGCCTTGTGAACAACACTCGAGGACACTTCAACCAAGAAGTGGGACTTGTCATAGTATAATTGATTTATATTTGTCTACAATCATCTGTGCTTCAGCTTCGTCCACCCATTGGATCCACTGCGCGTCGTCTGTTTTGCTTCCGTCATCGCGCCATCGAGACTGGCATCTTGATCCCCCGTTGCGTTCCTCATAGGTGTCTCTTCGACCTTCCAGGCATCATCTTCAAGAAGCTCCCAGTCTGGCGTTGGGCCATCACCAATCAACTTCTTCTTGAGTTTGTCCGCCAGCTTGATTGGACCAGGAAGTTTGAATGATCGTATCAACTCCGTACCTTCCGTGCTGCCGAGAAAATAGAAAGCCCCGCCATGAGAATAGCGGCCGAGCCAGTTGCCTCGGGTCTCTTGAGGCGACTCGTCGTCTCGCTCTTGTCCATTCGCGCCCCGGCCTGGAATCTCGTCTTGAAATGTGTGAAAGTCGTGTGACCGCGCGCTCATCAATAAGTTATAAAGATTGCGTCCCATACTGCAAATATCTTCGAAGTTGCTCGTGTCCCCTATGGAGACACCTTGAGAGCAACAGAGCCATGCGATATTGTATGCAAGAAGGGTGACGCCCTCGAGAAAGTACGCGTATGTGACGGGATCTTCCTTTGCCAGCTGAGTCAACGGCTTCTCAATGAACAAGGGTCGAGGTCGCGGCATGCGTTGAGACCCAGCCTTTCGCACCTGATGGGACGATGACGAGTATCCCGGAGAACTGGGGAAAGGGGCTTGAAAATTTTGATGCGAACTGTTGAGATTGAAGATAGTTGGTCGCGGATAGTTCCGATGAGGTAGAGTAATTTCAGCTGGGAGACGGATAGATAAATAGTGACAGACCAGAATGAGAATATGAGCCACATGAGCGAGAGAGGTCGAAATGACTTCCGGGCTGGTGGCTTTGAAAAGAAGTCAATCAGTCAGTTTGGGGATGGAAGCACAGCGCGATGACATGCGTCAAGGGACATAGACGTCGAAAGAAGACATACAATCCATGGCTGCCAAATCAAATATGGGCACTCTACCGAGGTGGTAATCGTAACATGCAGAGCCGGCCCTCCTGGTTCTCCTGAGTCCGTACAACCTCACAGCCTCGGAGCAAAGGAAGGCTCGCGTGTTCGCTGTGACTTCTGCTTTTTGCGCCCATCGAAAGCGAAGCACTTGTGCAGACTTGTCTATCTCCTGTTGCTGTTTGACCCGGCGTTGAACAAGACCGTCGGAAGCGGAGGCGAAGTCAGACCTCCTTCTCGTCAACGCTTCTTTCCGGCCTCGAATCTCTTCTCGAGCTGCTTGAATCTCCCCCCTCAGTTTCTGGGCGGCAGCAAGAATCTGATCTGTGTGATTCTCCATGATGCACTGTCGAGCTAGAGACTTCTCTGAGCTACCGAGGCTGGTGGTGACCGATGAGTCGGCGGACGACTGGTCGATTTGTCCACGAAGGGTTTCGTTTTCCAGAACGACCTGCAGGTTCTTCAAACGACCCTGATAGATGTGATTTCGCGCATCGACAGTACACAAGAAGGGCAGTTTCTGAGCATCGTGGCGACGATGACAGATGCAGCACTCCATGATGATGATAAGAGAATGTGAGGTGACAGAGGTCCCTGTCGAGGTCTCCAGTGTTTCATCACCACCGTCGGGGAGATTGTATGAGCCGTAGATGTGAGCTGTAGATGAAGAGGTCGTCGTCGCTCGAGCTTGCGAGCAGCTTATCGCATGCTGAGAGCTGAGAGGTGTGCCTGGCTCAATTGCGTCGTCGAGATGGTCACGGACTCACGGGGTGGTGAGAAAGAGGCATGTGCCCGGTGTCTGGTGCCTTGTGTCTGGAGGATGGACGATGGCTGGGATGATGGTCACTCGCCTCTGGTTTAGAGTCCAGACTCTAGACTTGTCTGTTATTCTAATGACGCCACAGGCGCCAGCAGTGGGGAACCTTTCAGTGAGACAGTGCAGGCACCCGCCTTTGTTGTGTCTGCATGCGGTTTGGTCCAATCGAATTGAATGTTCAATGTTTGTCACGGTCTCTCTCATCTATGTTCCGGAGGCAGGAGCGTCCGATGTCCAGTCTGGCTGGTGTGTCTAGTTCCTAGTTGCATGCAGCCGACAGACGTATGTCCAGACGAATGTCCAGACAGACAGACATACAGACAGACCAGTCAACAACGTTGAACCTTCACCTCAATGTCTCGTACCCATAAACAAAGACACGTACCGCGTCTGACCGTCCACGCCACGACCAAAAATCCAGCAATGTCTTCACCCCAGGCATCTCCAACAAGTCCATCTGTCATGTCAGAAGCGTCGTCCAGAGAGGACGAGCAGCCGGCTGGCGACGACACTATAACTTTATCGGATATAGAACAGAGGCCTCCTCCTCAGGACGACGACCACGAAAGTCCGCCTGATGAGGACCCCAGTGGCAATGGTGCTTCCGCCTCCCTGCGCGTGAACAACGCAAACAGCCCTCCTCCCGCCGACGTCCCCCCTTTTGACTGGGAGCAGTTTGAAGCAAGATACGAGAGCGCTTTGAAGGAAGCAGATGGAGTGGAAAGGGATATCCTGCAGGAAGCTCAAAGCCTTTCCAAGGTGCATAGTCCCTCCCAGTCCCTATCGCAAGCTTCAATCCGGTGCTCGCCTGTGTAATCCAACTGTTTCAACTACTTACACGGTTGCCAATCATAGTACTTTAAAACGTGGGCATCTGCGGCTTCAGCTCATGATGACGAGCGTGCGGTCAAGCGCTTGCGCACGCGACAGCGATTCGTCAACTTGTCTGAAGAAAAGATGACACAAAAGCAGAAGCACTGTGAGTTCTTTTTGCCATTGATCCAGCCTACTCCTGCTCCTCGCATGCACGCTCTAGCTAATGCCAAGGCAGACGAGGAGGTAGTTCGTGCTTTCGAGAGTGCCCTCGCACTTCTCAAGTCAACTTGATACATCTGGTATTCAAATTCGCATGTCTCTGGCGCCTGCCTGCTCGCAGTGTGTATACATGCCGTACAGCACATCAATCCAATGTGTACATACGGGAGTGTCACGCACAATCTGAGCCGGCCTTAATTAGTGGAAAGAGCCCCACCAACTTTCCGCACCAGGCACTTCTCTTGGCAGGCAACATTGTTAACATCTTTTTAAGTTCTTCCCTTGTTTGAACCATCGTCGTCCATCATGCATGCTTCTCCCACCAACAAATAATTTCGCAGAGGGGGAGTCGACGGCCACGTTTTACTCTTGATATCTGGCTGAGAACTACTACTATGAGCCACGGCGTTATCGCGTTTCAAGGCCCCGAGCGACACAACTTCCCTCTAGCTATGCCTTCGTCCAGCTTGTCTGGACGATCGCGCAATCGACATTCAGTATGACAGCTAAGGCGCATCTCAAATGGCAAGATATAGCTACAAATATGAAGATTTCACAGGTTGGGAAAATCCGCCGCCTCTATTTACGCTCTCGCAAACTGACAATTACCAGCATGATTTAGTGACGTTTGATCAAACTCATTTCTCTAATGATGCTGTGGCTAAATTTGCTATCGAATTTACACATTTACCACTGAAAAATGAGGATGCCTTTCTTGACGAATCTCATGGCTGTGAAGATGAAGACGACTTGGGGGTTTACTATGACGGTGTCAAACGCACATTGACCGACGAGCAGATTGCCATATTTCGACACTCTGAATTGAGAGAGCATGAGAAACGGCAGAATTTAAAGGCTCAGCCTTCGGGATTGAGTGCTGGTGCTGAGGCTGCAGATGCTCAAAGGCACGGGTCCACAGAGGAATTTTCTCAAAGCGCACGCGCGCACAACATTCGCGGCATCAGAAAGAAAAAGAAGAAGGGGGGGAGAAATGTTGTGCATGAACCCAAGCCAGATTTGAGAAAGCGAACCTGGGACGTCGTTGACGCAGGTCTGGACTCTCTAGACTACGATTGATGATGAGTTTGCAGTTAAGACATCTTTTGCGGGATACCTTGATCGGTAAGCAAGTTTTTCTTTTTGACCTTTAAATTGTTTGACTCTCCAATGCATGCATGATGAAAACCTTTTGTATCGTCATCCTTAGTCCGATCTGGATGCCGTACAGATGATTCATTTGATTTGTTTCGAGTGAGGATGGACGTTGAATCTGGACATGACGAGGTGAAATAATCTTCTCTCTGATGCGCGCTATGATGAGCCTATCTTTTCCTTTTTTTTTCGAAATCGTATAATTTGCAAGTTCATTACTGACCCTGCAATAAAGTAATCTTGTTGTCGATAGGTCCCCAGGACTTGGTGGATGCAGTTCGAGGCCATGCGACACGCAATTAAGAATAGCCGCTATCAACGGAACTGGGCTGGAGAAACTCGACTGCCAGTGTTTCTGTAATGATTGTCATGAGACCATGAGACATAATATAGACTTTTGAGACTCCGCTCCCCGCGCCTATTCTAAATTGTGGTGTACATGTTGCACATGATATACATGCATATGTACTCAAAGCAACTTGCATACACATGTATTATGTACACTAGATAGAGGTATGCATAGAGATCTACTCGATTTCGAGACAAATGGAATGTTGCCCCGTCGTCTGCAGCGCCATTAGATAAGTTCCCATACAACTGCTGCCGCCAATTACAGTCCATCATGGTAGCATAAAGTGGGTACGCGCGCAAGACGAGCCGACAACGACGGCTGGGGCCCATCCCACCTTGTTTGGTTTTGCCCTCGAATCTCGAGTCTCGGTTCCCGACCACACTTGGGCAGTCTTTCCCTTCAACCGCGCGAACAACTCTGTCGGCAAGGCCTTGTACGGGCCAGCATCTCAAATCCGGCGCTTCCCACACTCTCGATACATTGACGGTGTCGCGGCCCTCGCGACACACTCTGCGCCGAGGCATCATGGCGCGCGTCTACGCCGATGTCAACCAGAATATGCCCCGCAGTTACTGGGATTACGATTCCGTTAACATCAGTACGTCCAAATACAATATGCGAATCAGCTCTGGTTGATGATGACTCTGGCTAACGCGTGCCGCCCATAGGCTGGGGTGTTTTGGAGAACTATGAGGTTGTGAGAAAAATTGGTAGGCCTTTCCTTTTTTGTTTTATCTTTTGATCTATGTTATTATTTCTTTGATGTCGCCATCCACATCGTGTTGTGTTTTGCCTACGACATGGAACTGACTGGATTAATATCATCCACCCTGTTTTCGATACATAGGTCGAGGCAAATACTCCGAAGTTTTCGAAGGCATCAACGTCGTCAACTACCAGAAGTGTGTCGTCAAGGTTCTGAAGCCTGTCAAGAAGAAGAAGATTAAGAGAGAGATCAAGATCCTTCAAAATCTTGCCGGAGGTCCCAACGTTGTTGCGCTACTGGACGTAGTCCGAGACTCTCAGGTCAGTCGATTTTTCTAAACCTGTTTCTCTGGGAACTTTGACATATTATCTATAGTACAAACCCCCCTTTCACTGCTAAGCTAACACGATGTTGTTGTCTTCTTCATTTCTGAAATTGTAGAGCAAAACTCCGTCACTCATTTTTGAGTATGTCAACAACATCGACTTTCGTAGCCTGTATCCGAAATTCAACGACCTCGATGTGCGATTTTACATACATGAGTTGCTCAAGGCTCTTGATTTCTGCCACAGCAAGGGCATTATGCATCGTGATGTAAAGCCTCATAACGTTATGATCGATCATGAGAACAGAAAGGTACGGCCGACTCTACTGTTATGAATAGTGCGAGTTTATCACATCAAGCATGTGCGCGCGCAGTGTATCAGGCTGACATTCGCAATCTTTCTCCGTATAGCTGCGTCTCATTGATTGGGGCTTGGCAGAATTCTACCATCCCAGGACTGAGTACAATGTTCGAGTCGCTTCAAGATATTTTAAAGGACCAGAACTTCTTGTGGATTTCCAAGAGTATGACTACAGCTTGGACATGTGGAGTTTGGGGGCCATGTTTGCCTCCATGATATTTAGAAAAGAACCATTTTTCCACGGCAACAGCAATTCTGACCAATTGGTCAAAATCGCCAAGGTCTTGGGAACTGACGAGCTCTTCGACTACCTCGACAGATACGAGATTGAGTTGGACTCTCAATATGATGATATCCTCGGAAGGTTTCAGAAGAAGCCCTGGCACAGCTTCGTGACGTCTGAGAATCAGCGTTTTGTCTCTAATGAAGCCATCGACTTCCTCGACAAGCTATTGCGATACGACCATCAAGTAAGTTGGTTTTGGGTTATTATTATTTTTTATTCTATAAATGGAGCGGACTTGGCTAATCAAATGCTTGTAGGAACGACTTACTGCTAAGGAGGCTCAGGGTCATCCTTATTTTGACCCTGTGCGAGATCCGGAGGTCTTTCAGCGCAACTTGGCTGACCCTAATGGAGCATACAAGTCGTGAGGTAATTGCAGAGGCGGCAATGGAATCCTTTTAAAACCATCGCCAGCTCTGGTCCAGATCGTTCACATCCCTGCCTTTTTCAATTATCGACTCTCTTTGGCAGCTTCTATCCGTTTTCTTCAACAAAACAGCGAGCCATTCCCTTCACTTGCTGTTGATCGCTGGATAGTAAGAGATTGAGGATCAGCTAGGTTCAGGTATTCTCTTGAAATGATGACTGGAGGCCTTGAAAGATGAATACTAAACGTCAGTGTTTGGATCAGCGCTGAGCAAGATGTGAGGAGAACTATCAAGGGAAATCGCAAAGAACAGCAGATACGCCAGAACAAACCGTCACAAAACGAGGAGGATCCAATTCAAATTGAACCTGCAAATTCTTAGGCTCACGTTGAGCGAGGCGTGCGCTCCACGCGTGATCTCCTGCTTCTAATGTCTCATACAAGTTTGCAGCACGCGGGTGGTAAGGAAGTGGAGCGGGAGAGCACACATGCTAGGTTCAAGTTTCAAGACTATGGTCTTTTTTCCTTTACTTTTTTCTTATCTGTCATGAGGCTCAACTCCCTCTCATCCTAGTCGCGTTGGGACGTTGGAGGAAAGTCTGATGTTCCTCATTATTCCACTTTTTTTTTGCCCCCCCCCCCCCCTCCTGGCTGCAGCGTCATGTTAATAAATCATCAATTGGAAAAAAAAAAGACACAGCGTTGAAACTTTGAGGAGATTGAGTTGTCATTTTTTCTTCCTGCGATGTCTAGTGATAGTGTTCGAAACCAGTGCGTTTTGCTTGAGTTTGTGCCAAGAAATGAGCTGTGAGCCATATCCACTGGGTTCTGAGTCAGTATCGATATATTTTTCAGACCAGACTATTCCAGTCTCGGACACCAATTTGTGATGGAAATTTCCATGATATGTTCGTTCAAATCGCGGTCTATGGTTTATCTAATATATTTGGCAGATGCGGAATTGTATCATCAGAGTTAATAAGCTTAAATTGTCTAATTTTTATTTTAAGAAACAAATTACTTCTTTTATAATCTTGCTTTTCTTTTTCTTTTTTTAACATCTTTCTTTTCTTCATATCTTCCCCTCCTTCTTTCTTTCTTTCTCTGCTTTCGATTTTTAAGCTATGAACATGTGCATGTAAAAAAAAAACAAGATATCTAGATCTATACCTATATTCTTGACACGCGTGATAAGAATTTTCATGCATAGTATAAAACGAGCTGCTGCTTTTCAATGGCTATCGCTATATAGATAAGCTTATCCCTTTCTCTTTTTCTTTGTTTACTTGAATAGAAATGGAACCTTGGAATAGGAGATATGGGACAACTTAACTCAGTAAGTGGAGCGTGTAGGATCATGGACGTGCATTTCGTTACATAGAGATAATAAAAAAAGAGCTTAAAAATAAAATTAGAGATCGAAAGAGAAACAGCAGAAGCTGATATAATTTCTATTTAAAAAAAGAAGAAGAAGAAAACACTTTAAAAACGGGATAATAACGGCCTGTGGCAGTTTATAGACTGATGCATTTTATTTACAAGCATACTATATTTCGTGCAGGTGTCGTTAAGGGACGCATATCGATGCAACTTTAACTACCATAAAATAACCAAACCTTATCATTCGCAGCAGCAATAATTGTTAGGCTGGAAGAGATCCCCTCATAAACATGTGAAGCAGAAATCTCGATTGCACGTGTACCCGTCCACGCCACACTCCTGAATGGCACTGGCATCATCCGACGCAGCTGAGCGAGAATGCTTTGAGACAAGGCCATCCGTATGCCGTCTCCTTTTCTTCTTCTTCTTCTCCATCTTCATTATCATCTTCTCGTCTGGTATCCTTGTCTCTTCTGATTCTAGCTGCACATGGTCTTCTTGTGTCGTCTGTGACGTAGGCTTTCGGGTCTTGCGTGCGCTCGAGTCTGCTATCCCTGTTGGTTTCCCTGCGGCAAGGTATTGGGCGGACTTGGATGACGAGTATTTGTGGGACTGGACGGGACTACCGAGCTCGTCGTCGTCATCATCATCATCATCGGCTTCTTGGCCTTTAGCACGGCCCGAGACCAACGAAAGCAGGGAGCGTCGGGATTTGTGGCGTTTCTTGTCCTTGACCGGGTCGGATTCTGGAAGATGGGACTTTGATGGTTTGGATGCCCTAGCTGATTTCGTTGCCTGCGCTTGTAGTGAGGAGGATCGACGTGCTTCCGCCGTTGGCAAAGAGACGGGTGGTAGGCGACTGTGTTCTTTTCGTCCGACGGGATTTCTTGAGGCAGTCCGGGCAAACATGGACTTCAATGACAATTGCTTTGTGCTGAGAAGATCGGCTTCATGCATAGAAGACTTGGTTTCCTGAATCCTTTTTTTCGGTGCTATGATTGCTTGCTTGAGCTCTCCCATGGTTCGCTTTTCTGTTACGCTGGGCAGTCTTGTTGAGGGAGTGCGCTTGACGTCCAAGAAGATGGGCGTGCAGCGCTCCACGGACCGCGGCACCATAGCTGCACGAGAGACAGGTGATTTCCACGGAGTCACATTCGCGTCCGGTCGCAGTTTCGGTTTGTCTGGAGTTTGAGGCGCTGCTTGCGCTTGCACGGGCGCTTGTACCGGCGAGGATACGAAAAGGGAGGGGCTTGAGCCTCGAATTCGAGCACCTGACGACGATTCCTCAACTGCTTCTGGCTGAAGGGGACTGACAATTTCTGCAGCATTCGCCACCTGCTGTGAGACGGGGGACTTGAATAGTTTTCGAGATGTAGACGTCAAAGAGCTTGTCCTTGCTTTCGATTTCGGTGTTCTTGGCGTTTTCGTCGCTGATGATGCCGACTGCACGGCTGCCAAGGGCATTGAAGGTGATCTTGCCGTAGTCGTGTGGTTAGATGGCAGGGATTGCAATTTTTCTGATGATTCGACCTGATGAATATGCTTATCTTCCTGTACCACTGTTGACATATCCTCATCAATAGGCAGATCGAGTTCTTCCTCCTGAGAGTCTGGAAGCTCGGTGTAAGCGGATACAACGACGGGTTCTTCTTCTTCTTCAGAGTCAGGAAGCTCGGATCTAGTAGATTCAACAGGGAGGTCTTCTTCTTCAGAGTCAGGAAGCTCGGATCTAGTAGATTCAACAGGGAGGTCTTCTTCGTCCGTCTTTGACTGATCGTCGGCAGGTTCCTGCGATGCCACAACATTTTCAAGGCTTGCTATCAAAGACGGGTCACTGCGTTTTTTGGCAGATAACGGAGACGAGGGGAGACCAAACGCGTCCGATTTGTGCGAAACAGGTGTACGACTCTTCGGAGCGTGCAAAGGCGTGGAAATTCGGCTCACTACGGTGCGTACGGACGTAGGGGTGGTTGCAACGTGTTTTTCTCTGATTGATACAGACGACCTTCGAGCACTCAATGGTGGACTTGGTGGCGGAGGAGTTGGTTCAACAGACCTGGCAACACTCTTTGGTGACTCTGGAATCTCCATAAAACCGGCATCATCATCGTTTGCAAACGATTCTGGAGATCCTGGAGATTCTAGGGAAGCTGTATCTTCTGCATCTTTTGACCCCACCGAGCCTTCCGAACTGTCCAGGTTCTCAGATCCATACGCTCGACTCGTATTTCTAGACAACAGTTCAGGGGACATTCCATCATCGGCAGTGTCCAAAACTTCCGTTATCCGTCCCGTATCATCGTCTTCCAGCTCTGAATCGGAAGAAGACTCGGATGACTCAACTGGGTACTGGCTTTCAGGTGGTGGCGCATGAGGACCCTGCCTGACGGGTTCATATGCTTGTGCCTGCATTTGAAACCCGTTGCTGAACATGTATCCGCCTTGCAGAGAAGAGATGTCTTGGGCCAATCGTCGCGCCACGCCGTACCAAGCATCCTCAGTTGCCGGCAACCTGTTGGCCACCAGTGCCGTCACGCCACTTGGCACCTGAACCTTTCTCCGGCATCGTTTGTACCCGACAGGATACTTTCGAGGCCGTCCGCGTTTCCGCTTCACTGGTTGCTGAGCATCGCCGCCGGTTGGTGCCGACGGTCGCTGAGCGGGTATTTGTTGAAGCAATGGGTGCATTGGCCGATGAAGGAGCTGGTGTTGCAACTGTACGGCGGGTTGCGGGAAAAATGGACTTTGAAGGGGCTGATACGCCATAGAAGCAGGATAAGGCTGGAACGGCTGCTGCATCATGGGCTGGAAGGGGTAATAGGCTTGCGGCTGAAAACCGAAGGGGAAAGGCGGGAAATAATATGGCTGTCCGAACATCTGGGGCGGATAATGCATAAATGGCTGATGCGCCTGTTGCTGTGCCTGCTGTTGCTGTGCCTGCTGTTGCTGTTGTGCCTGTTGCTGTTGTGCCTGTTGCTGAGTTGTCTCTGATTTTCGAGGTCGACCTCGCTTTTTCCTCGAAGCAGATTCCTCTTCAGATTCATTTGCTGTCGCAGTTGTCGACGAGGTATTGGAAGTTTTGGGAACGAAAGGCGCCGAACGAGGCGGAACGCTGCCGTTCCCAGCAGCTGTGTTGCTTCGCGGGCCAGATGAATTCAGCGTAGGCGCCACCGGTCTCGACTTATGCCCCTTGGGAAGCCTTGGGTCTGACGTGCGGCCGCGGCCATCATTACGAGGACGTTTCCTAGACAGTCCTGTCTGACGTCTTGATGCTGCGTCATCCGAGCTGACCCCAGATGTACCAACACTGCCAGATTTTGCGAGGGATCCGGGCAGCTTCTTGACATTATTGTTGCCGGCTGTTGCACCTGGTGGTCGGGTGAATAACGGCGTTTCGTCATCTGACAGCATACATGCCAGATCAAAGTCTTGGTGGGAAGGTTTGTTGTATGAGGCTCGAGCAGTCGCTGCCGCGGTTGGATTTCTATCATCTCTTTGAGAAGGGACGGTATCCTGGGAATCTGGTATGACTCTGTTTGAGGGATCTGGCTTGCGTGCCTGGTTCGCAGGCAACAAATCGTCGCCCGTCTGTGAAGACGCGTCGATATCCTCTGCAGAAAACACAGCATCTTCCACCGTGTCACTATCCTCCATGATGGCTGCATGCCAGCTTGCGCTACGCCGAAGTGATGGTTTGGCATGAACGCCATGGCCTGTTCCTCCAGGCGAGACTGCTTGGCTGTCCTCTGCAAAATATGCGGACGCTTCCTCCGGATGTTGCTCGAAGAGGTTGGCAGACTGACTGGCCTGCTCCCTATCATCGTCTTTGGAGCTGTAAGCTGCAGCCTGCTGCATAGACCTTGGCCTTTTGTCGCCTGAGATCGGCGAAGTCAAGCTTGCCAGCGTCCGCACATGAGGATGTTCGCGGTACCGGTAACTGGCAGCCCGTGCAGGACTAAGACCACTCAAGTTAGGAACTCCATATGTCTCCTGGAACTGGGGTAGCATTTCCCACGGACCAAGAGCAAATGGGGAAGCGCCGTATGGTCCCAAGGAGGAGGCGTATCGCAAGCCACCACCATCGTATAATCCTGAAATCAAGCTGGGACTATGACCGTCGTCAGCCGCCAGCCCACGGCTGTATCCAGAAATACTATCCACAGAATCAGGATCAGGATATGGCCCATGTAACTGCATGTAGTCAGGCATAGCGTCTGTGTCCTCGCCCTCGGTCGGCCAAGGTTGATTCTCGATCGCAGTCGTTGGTTTATCATATCTGCTATGAACATTTTGGTGATGAGCGTCTGGAATTTCGTGATCCGACGAGTCTCTCGCCAGAGCGCCGTCCTCTCCATCCTCATACTCGTCCTCGTCGCCATCTCCGTCTCCGTCTCCGTCGTCTTGATCCAGGCCTTCTTCCTCGCCCTCGCTTCTTTCTCCCGGGATGTCGACTGCTACTTCGTGATGCCTATTTTCAGTGCGACTGCTGCCTAAAACAGTATCAAGAATGGTGGAATCAACCTCGTGGCTGGTCTCCTCAACAGAACGACCGGAGTTCTCGTAGCTTTCGCCCATAGTGGTTTGGAATTGAGTTTCGGCGCAAGATTTGTCGACAGCAAGTTGATGCGGGTAGATCTTCTCGGCGCAGCGCAGCTGTTGCTGCTGCTGTTGTCGTCCTTGTTCAACGGGAGCTGCTTCGATATCATCGTCGCCGTCGGATTCCTCCCATTCGTCGTCAACTTCGGCTGCATCCCACTCCTCGAGTGATTCGCCCAGCCGCCGCCGCTTGACTCGGGGTTCCATGCTGGCGCGAGGAGTTCGTTGTGCACCACATGTGGTGTTGTCGGAAACTGCCACTAGCTACACTAGCAAGTGCATATGTTTGAATGTGGGCAAATAGATTGTGGCTGCACAATTCAGTGTCGTTGGTGTTGAGGCTGAAAGCATGACCCGGCTCACGACAAGGAAGAAGAAATCGAACGATTCGTGAACTGGGACGTGGGCTAAATCAAGTCATCAATGCAATTCATCCGAGCAGACGACGCGTCGTTTGGCGCGCGTTAAGTGTGTCCCGCCGCAGCGCGCGGTACCAAGACCAACACTTAGACATTTAGACATGGATCTGTGACCAACTTAACCATTGCCCCACATGTACTGTCTGATCTGGTCTAGTCTGATTCGTCTGGCGTCTGGTTCACCTCGATGGTACCATCCCGCCAATGACAGTCAGCTCTGACGTCGTGCAGACAGACCAACTGGCCAGGCAAGCTGTCAGCGTGCCTTGACGCTGAGTTTCAAGTTTCAACTCTTGAGTATTGCACACATGCACACATGCACACATGCACACACACACACACACACACACAGCGCCCCGTGTTTGCACTGTCCGCTTGAGAAGACTTGGAGATTCTGGCAAGACTCAATCAAAATCTCAAGCGTACCCGGGCGCACCTTCAGCAGCCTGGCATCTCCCCCACAATGTTCTGCCAGAAGTGTCGGCAGCCACTCAGGCTCGATGGCTCTCTCGAACATCTTAACCCCGCGGCATACGATCTCTTAATTTGTAAGGAGGCCTCATCTCTGGCAACACTGTCGAGCACTATCTGATTGAGAATCACATTCACGGCAGCCACGACACCACAGGCCTCGGCTTCCCAGCGCCCGGTCGAGCCCCGATCCTCGCTTCATCCATCACAGGAGCAAGAAAGAAAGTCGCTCTACGACCGAGTAACCCAAAACTCCCACCACCCAGTCTTCAAGAGGCATCATGCAGGCCAACCACGCGATTCGGCCATGTCATTCATATACCTCACCGAGTCGCAGGTCGGTCACCCGCAACCACCACCGGTCAAAGAGACCACGAGGCCGCCTCAAACGCCACAGCCACAAAGGTCGACGAGCTCCGCCCACGCATCTCCCGCCAACAGCCAGCTTTCTACGGGGAACGACGAACTGGGCAGAGTGAACAGGCTATTCGAGATTCTGTCGTCGAGATCTGACATCGACCACCCCATCTGTGTGGAATGCACCGACTTGCTGGTCGATGGACTGCAAAAAAAGTTAGAGGAATCGACCAGAGAGCGGGACGCGTACGTGAAACATCTCCGACAGGTCAAGACGGAAAGACCACGTGCCGACGAGATCAAGGCGCGTCAAGATGCACTGAAAAGGGCAGAAAAGGACAGGGCCGTCGCGATGGAGGAGCTGAAGAAGCTGGAAACGGAGAAGGATACCCTCGACGAGGAGATACTGGCACTTGAGGAGGAATCTCGTCAGTTGGACAAGGAGGAGGAGTTGTTTTGGAGAGAACGCAATGCTTTCGCCACCAAGATGGCCGAGTTCCAGGCAGAACGAGACAGCATCAACGCCAAGTACAACCACGACTCGCAGCTCCTCGAAAAGCTCCAACGTTCCAACGTGTACAACGACACCTTCTGCATCAGCCACGACGGCAGCTTTGCCACCATCAACGGCCTCCGTCTGGGAAGGCTATCAAACAAGCCTGTCGATTGGCCAGAAATCAATGCCGCGTGGGGTCACGCCCTTCTGCTTCTCGTCACCGTCGCGGACAAGCTGGACTACAAGTTTGACGGCTACGACCCACAGCCCATGGGTAGCACCTCGAAGATTGTGCGCTTCGACATCCCGAGCCCCTCGTCCAGCAGGCTCGGCAGCCGTCAGACGATGCAGGCACCGCCCAAGAAGCATGTGCTCGAGCTGTACAGCTCCGGCGACATGCCGCTGGGCCTGACCTTTATGCACCGCAAGTTCGACAACGCCATGGTTGCCTTTCTGGAACTGGTGCGACAGCTCGGCGCGCACGTGCAGAGACAAACCGAACGGTCCGTCAACGTGCTCAGCCTGCCGTACCGGATCGAGGGTGACAAGATTGGCGACGTGAGCATCAAGCTGGGGATTGCGCAGGACGACGGCTGGACCAAGGCATGCAAGTTGACCCTCACGTGCTGCAAATTTCTGTTGGCGTATGCCAGCAACACTGGTTCAACAGCCAGGAGCCCGAATATATAGGGGGAAATAGCACAACTGGCCTACATAGGTCTTTTCTTCTCCCCTCCTCCCTCTCTTCCCTTTTCCCAAATCCTCGGAGTCAAGAATCCTTAGAGATACCCGTCTGTCCATCCCACACAAGACATGTCAAGTAAAACTCAAATCAAACATTTTTGAACATTAAAACTGGGTCAAAAAAACAAACGTTTATAGTCCTAACGGAACAGATAGTGACGTGTCCGTGAGTTTTAATACCCACATGATGTTGCTCTCTAAATGTCTGCATGACTTTCTCATCATTTTAGTCTTTCTTCTTCTTCTCTGGATCTTTAGGTCTATTCATGGATGGCTAACTTGTGTATTTGTGATACTTCATTTCGTCAAAGCATCCCAAGTAAGTATTATATCATCAGAAAAAAAAAAGAAAAAAAAGGTACATCTACCCGCTCAACTGCTTGCTCAAACGTCAATCGTAAAATGGCTAATCTGGGAATAATATGCATGCACCGCCAACTCCAAAATAGTTACATCCCCGTAGACCTCGCTGCCGTCAAAGCCGCCAATCACCAACAACCTACTATCGTAGAGGACAGTCCCGTGGTAGCCCCTCTCGCTCGGCGGCTTTCCGTACACTTTTCTCTTATCCCACGTCATGGTTACGAGGTTGAGCAGCAGCACGTCGTTGCAGTAGTCACTGCCGTCGTGGCCGCCCAGGACAAATAGATAAGAGCCCACGATGGTGGCTGTATGCGATAGCCGCCGATAGGTAACGGACATGTTGACGGCTTTCCACACGTGCTTCTCAATGTCGTAAATCCAAACGTCGTCGAAACATTCTCCGCCGTCGGAGCCGCCGAATACAATGAGCTTACTGCCTACCATGTTGGCTGTGTGGTAGCCACGGGCCTTGGGGCAAACGTCCTTTTGATCGCTGCTCGAGCTAGCTTTCACAGGCGCAGATATAAGTTTCCATGACATCTTGGTAGTATCGCTGACATCAAGCCTCCATATATCATTGAGGGCTCTGACGCCATCGCCGCCTCCAAAAACGTAAATACCTGATTTGTATAAGCAGGCGGTGTGCGCTCTCCGCTTAGAGGGGACTTTATCGCTCAAAATACGGGGCTTCGTCCATCGAAAGTTCATCGTATCCAAGACGTATACGTCGTTATAGTAATCGGGGCCGTCGCCGCCTCCAAACACAACCAGCTTTCGGCCGACGGCTGTGCAGGTCATGGCCCTCAAGGGTAGCGGATATTCACCGACCACACGGGGCACGGACCAGTAGAATGCGTCCGCGTCCAACACATACAAGGTGTTGAAACATGTTTTGACATCACAGCCGCCGAAAATATAAACATTTGACCCGACCAGGGTGGTAGTGTGCGCTCGCAAGTTGGAGTGTGGTGATCCAGAGACGAACGCTTTGGACCAGTACATGCCAGATGGCGGAGCAGGTTCGACATCCGGGGCACTTGCAGCATCGGGCAAGGGAGGAAACGGAATGTGCTCGCCCGGGGGAGGCTTGGTGAGTTTTGGGGTTCGCCGAGTGGTCGCAGCGGAAGTAGACAATGTCTTGCGCTCGGCGACGGATGAATTGGTTCGCGCGGCAGACGGTCGCTTCTGCCCAAGTCCTTCGGTCTCGGAAGGTGGATCGGCAGATTCGGCAGCATTCGAGATGGACGGCAAGGATGCGACATAGGTAGCTGCGCCAGAACTTGAAGCTACTTGCGAGGTGGACTGGGAGCGCTTGCGGATGGGTAGATCAGACGGCTTCTGTTGTCGATGATTGATGCTTTTGCTTGCCAGATGGCCGGGCGTGTGGCTGCGCGACACGGAATTTCCTTGAACAACAGGCTTGGTGGGTGCACCTGCGGAATCGTCGTCCAAGTCGCGACGGACGGTATCCTGATCCTGGTGCTGGAGAGGGGGTTGACCTGGCGGAACTTTGGTCGCGGGCGTCGTTGACCGGACGGGCTTGGACGCGACCGACTCGGGAGGGGGCCGAGGTGACTTGCCGGTGTCGGACATGTCGTCACCGCAAGAAGCTCATGGCCCGCGGGGCACGGGCGAACTTGGCGATGATAATGAAGGCGAGAAAGTGACGAACGAGAAAGTGGCGGAGGGCGGGAAACGAAGAACGGAGAACGGAGAACGGAGGGCGGAGGGCGGGGATCAAGGCACGGACAACAGTACAGATGACAAGTCATTCATCTCGTGTCCAAGACATTGACAGCCAGGTTGTTCTCGAGCCGTTGAGCCTGCCACCTTTCATGAACCGATGGACTGGCTGGACAGACAGACTGTGCAGATGAGATGAGAGATGGAGGGGCGGAGGGGCGGAGGGGAGCAGGCAGCGTCGCAATGCGTCGCTCGAGTGCGTCCGGGTATGGCACGTCCATGCCGATTGCCAGGGGGGGGGGCAGCACCAGTTCGTTGACCCTGACATAGCAGCCGGCTCTGGGACGAGCTCTGGATCTGCCATGAGACTCTGGAAACCAAGTCGACATTGAAAATTCGAAAATATCATCAACGGCGTGGTGCTGCTGTCTGTTCCACGTCTGTTCTGGCCTCGCAACGTTGGAGTGGCTCGCGCACAGGCTGCCTGCCTGCAGGTGCCTGCAAGTGCCTGCAAGTGCCGGGCAGCTGGCTGGTATCTGGCCGCCAAGCCAACCTGCCAATCCGCCAACCCACACGGCCTGGCCGTCTGTGCAGCTGCGCCAGGTGCGTGGAATTTTTTTTGCCGCTACCAGCAGAGCAGTCCACCCGGTAATTCATACCCAAGCTTGCATCTCCAAGACTATTATTGTATTTGTCCTGGCCAAAACTCGAGTCAATATCCTTCATCGGCGCTGCTGCCAGACCTTTGAATCCTCAGCACTCCGCTTTGAAGGTTGTCTAGGACGCGCAAGTACCTGCCCTCTTCGTGTCGTCACCTCATCAGGACCCATGAATGTCTCGTGATGGCTGTCCAAGATGATACCGCAATGGCTGGCCAGCACGAGCTCTCTGCAGCCCAGCCCGCCAGCGGTCCTGCAGCCATAGCCGAGTCTGACAACAAGTTCAACGCCTCAGCGGCCACAAACCTTGCAAACACTGCTTCGCGACGGGAAAACGAGGATTCGAGTTTCGAGGAGAGGGCCGCGAAGAGACCTAGAACGGATGTTCCACCCGACTCCAACCATGAGAGCAGTACCCGGGAAACGGGCGACGACAATGCAAATTCACACGCCAACCGAGTCAAAAATGACAAGGAAAATGACGAAACAACTAGAGCAGGCACAAACGGGACCGCCGATTGCCGTGCAGGCATGGCTCCAATCAAGAAGGAGTGAGTCGTGGTCAAAAAAGACAAGTAGAAAAAAAGAAAGAAATAATGCAAGATAAAAACTATGCGCGGATTATACCACATACACTAACCGTATCCCAAGATATATTATCGAGGTCTCCACCGGCAGAGATTCAAACCCAGATATTATAGATGACGACGCCGCTGAGAATCGCGTTAGTGATGCCAGAGATGCCAGAGATTCGCGAGACGGCAGGGATAACGGTTTCAGGAGTAAAAAGGGCAAGAAGGAAAAGAGGAAAAAGGGTCAAAATACAGAGCGCAGCTTCGGCTCTTGTCGTGATGCCATTCAGCTCTGCAACAGTCGTGGGTTCTACTCTGAATTTTCTCCTCGCGACTGCAAGTATGGCGACAAGTGTCGCATGTCACACGATGTACGCAACTACCTCGAACAAGGGCGCAGAGGCGATGTCGAGGCATTCGAAGGCAAGTGTCCTGTCTTTGAACAATATGGTACCTGTTTCTCTGGCTGGAAATGCAGGTTCGTCAGAAGTCACATGAAGGAGGTCGAACACGATGATGGGCGCAAAGAGCTCGTTCTCATCGACAACTCTAGCGACAAGAAGTTCGCCGGAGAGGACGGAACCAAAAGAGTTCAAGTGACCACGAATGATGAAACCGACGAGCGTCGCCCTGGAATCTACAATTATGTCGACATGTCCGTTAAGATCGAGCTCAACCGAAAGCGGGTCGACTTCACCAAGGCAGATAAGTACATCAAGTGGATGAACGATGAAGCCAACGTCAACAACGACTTTCATCAACGCCGCAAAGACCAGTCCGAGGAGAGCATCGACGACATTCGTGCCCGTTACGTCGATCCACCCTTCAAGCCGTCAGAGAAACGCCGCTTGTATTTCGGCCCAGAGACGCCTGCACTGGCGCCCCTCACCACCCAAGGCAATCTGCCTTTCCGGCGACTCTGTGTTGAGCTCGGCTGCGAGCTCACCTATTCGGAGATGGCCATGAGCATGCCTCTCCTTCAGGGCACCAAAGCCGACTGGACGCTGTTCAAAGCACACGAATCAGAAATTTCCCCGCCAGCTTTCAGGCCGGGCAAGACCAACTTTGTTTTTGACAATTACGATCACGCGCGGGATCTGAGGTTTGGCGCCCAAATCTCGGGCAATCAACCCTGGATCGTCACCAAGGCTGCCGACGTCCTCAATCGTTTCTGTCCCAAACTGCGTCTCATCGACCTCAACTGTGGCTGTCCAATCGACATGGTATTTAAGTCTGGTGGAGGCTCCGCACTTCTCGAATCCCAAGGCAAGCTCGAGCGCATGATCCGCGGCATGAACGTCATGTCGGGAGAGATTCCTATTACTGTCAAGATTCGAACTGGCGTGAAAAATTCTCGCCCCACGGCCCCGGCAGTCATTAGCAAACTGGCATTCGGTTCCCGCGAGCATCGCGAACGTCTTGGCGCCCCTGGCTGCGCAGCCATCACTCTCCACGGTCGCAGTCGCGAGCAGCGGTACACTAAGCGCGCTGACTGGAGCTACATTGGCGAGTGTGCCGCTCTCATCAAGACATACAACGAACAGAAGCATGCCCTTGCAGACACAGTCGCAGAGCCGGATCCCAGCACCCTTCCCAACGCCAAAGACGGGCGCCTCTTCTTCCTCGGCAATGGCGACTGCTATTCGCACGTCGAGTACCAAGAACACATTGAAAAGTCCCGCGTCGATACCGTCATGATTGGACGTGGCGCTCTCATCAAGCCATGGCTGTTTGAAGAGATTGAGAAGGGCCAGTACCTTGACAAATCCGCCACCGAGCGCCTCACCTATATTGAAAAATTCGTCCGCTATGGCCTTGACGCCTGGGGCTCAGACGAGCTGGGCGTAGGCCTCACCCGTCGCTTCCTCCTCGAATGGTTCAGCTTTGCGCATAGATATATCCCCATCGGGCTGCTGGAGCGCCTACCCCCTAGTCTGAACGATCGACCACCGGCGTACGTCGGGCGCAATGACCTGGAAACGTTGATGGCGAGCAGTAACTACAAGGACTGGATCAAGCTTTCGTTTGTGCT
>SRPZ01000124.1:0-79613 GCA_018360255.1 Claviceps maximensis
TTTTTTTTTTTTTTTTTCTTTTTTTTTTTTTCGTTTCTTCTTATGGGGTGCCGTTCCATTTAAGACATGTGGTTTGCCGTTGGGACGTGGCAATTGGCATGGCCCGTGGCATTTTACCTTTTTTACTACTTGGATACCCCTCGACACATCCCGAGTTCCGAGTAATAGATGAACATGAATTATGTAGTCGTTGTGAATTAAAAAAAAAAAAACACTCCTTACCTGTCATATGATGTCGCGTCCAGATGAACTTGGCAGCAGTCAGACTGCCAACTCATCTGCAACAGGCTATTTCCCATCCACCGCCATGGTAAAAACCGTCTTACCGATCCCCCCTCTGCCCTGGTACGACGTCATAGCAGCCTTCTTCACCTGCTCAATGTCCTCAAATGGGACCGTCAGTCCTACCACAGACTTGACTTTGCCGTCATCGACATGCGCCCTCAACTCATCCAGATCCTGGCCGTTGGGCTCCAGGAATAAGTACTCGTACTGAACCTTCCATCGCCTGGCACGCCACTTGCGCACTGAGTCGAGAGTGTCTAGAACGGTGGATACAACAAAAGGGACCTGGCCCAAGTCCGAGGAGCTTTGCATCTGAGTGCCCGAGGGTGTGGTGGAAATGGAAATGATGAGTCCCGTCTCTGGAACCATGCGACTAAGGAAGTCCATGGATTGGCCCGTCGTGTCAAACATGAAGTCTACGGAGTTGGGAAGGATAGCCGCGACGGCATCTGTTGTTGTGTAGTCGATGACTGGACCGTGGGTTAGCACCTCGTAGCTCAATCATTCGCCTGACAATGAACAAGTAAAAGATGATGAGATTCATTCATGAGACGATACAATCGCAATTAGCAAAAACAGCTTAAAGTGCGTTCACATACTCTGATCGACAACGCCTTCACCAAGAAGCGCCGGTACCTTGGGAACCTTGGACGTAGACACCGTAGTGATGACTTTGCCCGCTCCAAATACATTCTTGGCCAACTGGCACGCAAAGGAGCCCGTACCGCCGACTACGAGTTTCCGAGTCAGCTCATCAGAAAACCCAACAGAACAAGACACAATTCCGAGGATGAAAAGAGGTCATGAATGGGAACAAAACTTACGGCCGGCCGGAACAAAAACCGTCTTCCCAGACAGCGAGCCCTCGTACTTGCGAAGCGCTTGAAGTGCGGTCATGCCAGCAAGTGGAATCGCCGCCGCCTCCCCCATTGTAATGGACTCGGGCTTCCGCGCGACGAGGTGTTCCGGGCATTTCGCAAATTCGGCCCAAGCACCTACACAAGTGGCAATAGCCACGCATGAGCATCACGTTACGCATACATCATAGCTGTGAATAATAGACGTCGCGTGTCTTTAAAAAATTAAAAAAATTGCCGACCATGGCCAAAGAAAAAACGAAAGTACGCGCCGCCTTGACGAACCAGTCTTTGAAACGACATAAGGGGAGTTTCAAAAGTGGTGACGTACCTCGGTGAGAATCAGGTAGTCTGAGATAGACCTCATCTCCGACCTTGAAACGTGTAACGGATGACCCCACGGCCGCAACGACACCGCCGACATCGTAGCCTATTCTGTATGGAAATCTGTGGCCTTGGGGTCAATAGTGATGACCCACGAGACACGGCACGAGGGACAAGGGACAGAGGCTGATTGGCAGTGAGGACACAAGAAGTTGCGAGCAAACGCCAAACAGGCACGGAAGACGCACGAATCCTTGACCAAGACTTTCATCAGACCAGACGCCTTCTTCACGTCGATCGGGTTGATGCTCGAGGCATGGACTCGAACAACCACGTCGGACGGGTCCGTGACCTCGGGACGAGGAACCGACGACAGCTGATAGCCCGACGGGTCGGAGTAGGTTGTGGGCAGGATGACTGCCTGCATGTGCTTGGAGGTGGTTGACATTTTGGCTGCCAGATGCTTCTTGTCTCTGCTGGTTCGTATTGTTTGACACTTGAGGTCTTTGACAGTCGATGGGCGTGGCCAGACTCGAGTGTCGACCAGACATGGACGTCTCGTTGTCTCCGTGCTGGTTGCGCCTATGTACACTGTGCTGTGCTGTGCTGGACTGGACTGGACTGGGAGGTCCTCGGCGGATGAGAGCCCCATGCATGGCTGCCGCCGACGTCGACCACTTTCATAATTCTTTTAAAAAAATACACACATGCATATATACTCGTTTTGGGAACATGAGGTCTACGGGTGATGTACCTGCAACATATATACGCAGAGTGATATGTGATAGCCGAGACTCGGACTCGCCACGCGTGTGCCGCCACGCGCACTGTGACATCATCCCGTCCTCTCCCCCTCCGTGGCCAACACATGCCGTACAAGGAAGGGTCCCGAATCTCTACCGAGTGGACATCTCTCGCGCTGTGATAGATAAGTTATCGTAACAAGCAACGTCTCGTGCCATCTGTGTCCGGAGTCGAACGATGTCACCTCCAAACAAGTCTTGACCCCTTTTCGATTACCTTCTGTTTCGTTTTCGTCCAACCCAGACATTGGGCCTTCAAGTCCCCATAGACCAAAGAACAAACCGTATCTGAGTCAAATCGGCGATCTTGCACGATATGAATGTGTATGTATATAAATCCTTTCCTGAATTTCGAGATCAGAAAAAAAAGCCCGAAACCGCAAGTAAATCAAGTTCGACATCCATTTGTTCTCGGCTTAACAAAATCGCCATGAACAAGGAACCCTGTGTCCTTCCATGCTGAATACCATTTTGAAAGTGAGAATCTTTCAACAGAGCCAGCTTTGGACGCATGTGTGTTTGCATTGGACATTTAGACCTGTCTCTCCTCCCGTTCATTCGACCTTGAGTCCAACTCTTCCTGTTTTGCGCAGACCCGATGCCCCGAGTACCACGCAGAGCATCATGAAGCCGAACATGGTCCAGAAGCTGGCTCGGAGGCCCTCCATAACGGCTAACGTCTTGTCGCTTGCGCCACTATTCTTGGTCACCAGTGTAGACACGATCTGCATCACGCCTATACTCAGAGCTTGGCCGAACTGAGAGGCTGTGTTGAAGACGGCGCCGGCCAACGCTTGCGTGTCGTCGGAGAAATTATCCGAGATAATGATGAGGCCGACGGTAAATAGCACGTCGGTGCTAAGAGGAGCAAGCAATTGCGCCACGAATGCGTTGGTCCAATAAGGGGATTGAACTTTAATGACCGCCATGAGCAGGGGAGCCACGGCACACAATACGGATGAAGTTGTCACGAGCCATAGCGCTGGTACTCTGTGGACGAATAACCCCGTGGTAAAATTAAGAATGACGCCTACAAGCAAACTTGGCATGATTCTGATGCCAGTTTGTAGAGCGGAAAGGTGCTGAACTTTCTGGAAGCTGCATAGCCGAGATTGTGTAAGTCGGGGCAATAACAGAAAAGACAAGATAAGAAAAGAAAAGAAAAGAAAAGAAAAGTGCCCATCAGGTTACAAATGACCTGTAATCTCAGACCACACAACTCACAATAAACTTGCAAATAGTTCCATTGCTGTCGTGACACCAAACGACAGCGCTATCGTAGCACATACGCTGGAGAAAGCAGTGTTCTTCCACAGCGAGTTTGGAATCAGCGCCGGCTTGCCGAGGCGTGCCTGGCGATGAACCCAGCCAACAAACGACGGCAGGGCAACGGCAACCAGGCAAATGGATACGATGCCTTCCACCTGTCGGATTTTGTAAACGTCGGTGCTCAGAATGCTTCAAGTCTTCAAGTCAGTGCTATCAAGTCATTTCCGCGACTGTGGTCTCAGGACTACCTAGCTGTACTTACGCAAACAGATACGAGAGTAAGGCCATGAACGTAGAGGCCAAAAACGCCCCAATCCAGTCAACTTTGTCTCTCAAGTTGTGCAGAGTGTCTTGAGCAGCCTGTTCGTCGCCAGACTTGGGCTTTGCCCAAGTCGCCAGGGCAAAAAGACCAAGAGTGAAGCCCCCAAACATGTACCATGCAGCTCTCCAGCCCAACAGATCTTGAAGAACACCTCCGAGAACCAGGCCGATGGAAAACCCAAGGGGCTGGCTCAGTCCGAGGCATGAAAATGCAAAGTTTCGAGGCCGTCCGCGAGGAAGCGTGTGGGTGACGATGGCGACGGAAGAAGCAAGATGCATGGCATACCCAATACCTTGCAGAGCCCTCATCACAACCAACTGAGGACCCGTCCTGGCCACGCTGCTCCCCAAAATGAAAGCACCACTAACCACACTACCAGCAAGGTTTACGGCCCTGGCACCGACAGAATCCGCCAAAGAGCCAGCCAGCAACAGTGTCGACGCCGTGGACAGGCTTGAGACGGTCGTCGGCCAAAACGTCAAGGCCTCGGGCAGGTTGACGTCGGCAGCGATGATGGGCAAGCCCACGACGACAAGTCCATTGACGGCACTCGAGGCAAAGTTGACGCCAGATAATTGCACAACGACGGAGACTTCGCGGAACAGTGACATGCGCTGCGACTCGTCAGCTCCATCAATCCTGTCATTCCTCCCGGACAGCTCGATTGATGGGCCATCGCTCGCATTCTCCAGTAACGCTCTTGGCGTGGAGTCAGCAGGCGGGACCGTCACGGAGTGCCTGGCAGACACATGCGTATGTGTTGTAGTCGAAGTCATGATGGCGGACAGGAGAACGGAGAGTGCCTCGAGCTGTTGCCACGCGGACTGAGTGGTCGAGGGGGTCTACAGTTAAGCCAAGGGTGGAAGAGTAAAAAACTAATCCTAACCTATTTTTACTAATAACTAACCCTCACTCCTAGTTTGAGAATAATCAACCCCTCCTTTCTTGCCAATGAAACCTTGGAACTCGGACCTACTTGTATTTGTTCAAGTCAATCAGAATCAAGTGCTCGGACCTACATACCCACCCTCAGGTTAGCTTGCACCCTCGCCTGATGCCAGCTACCTCTTCCACCCTCAGTTTATCTATAGACTCATCCAATTGGCCCGGTCTTACTTCCTTCCTTTTGCTGCTATAGGCTCTCGTAGTAGAGCAGCCCCAGTACGGAACATCAATGTTCCGACGATGCGCCAACGCGCGAATGGTCGAGGAGGGTCCCTGTTTCACCTGCCCAAAGCTGTTCCTGGTTCGTGCTTGCTCAACCTTGCTTTCCGGCGCAGCTCGTTGTCCATCAGACGAACGTCGTCCTTCATCTTCCTGTCCAGACTCCTTCTAAGTGTTCCGACGTCCTGCATCATTCCGTGAAGGCGTCAACCCTCCCAAAAAGAAGAAGAAGAAAACAGCAGAAGATACTCGAACGATTGTAACACTGGCTCACTGACGACCAGACACACAACGCGCGACGTCTTGGACAGGCCTCACTGTATCGATCCCCTTAGCAGGAGCACGGAGAGCAGTGTCAAAGAAGCTGGCAAACGTCTCTCTGCGGAAAAAAACAGCGTTGACGAGGGTCTGTCTTGTATGAGCTGTATGGTACAGTTCTAGGCTGCTGCGGCTTCATATGACATTATTGCCCTGCTGGTATTGATCCGCTTTACTTGTACAACGCTGGGCACGGAATATCCGTCTCGGCATTCGTTGTTGGAAGGAAAGAGGAAAGAAATTGAAACTATCAACCAGAGGAGTCCTGCTTCTGTTCAACTCTGACTACTTTGTTTTTCTCATTCCATCTCCACTACATCTTGTACGTATTGGCTAGCCTTTTTGTGCTTTCCACTGCTCTTTTCTTTTTGTCTTTGGTTTTCGTGCTTCGACATTGGTTACCTTCTTTTATTCTTTTTTTTTTTTCCTTCTCTGTATCTTAAAGAAAACCTTGAAACGAGAAGCGCCAGCGCTGAGAGACTCATCACTAATAAATTTGAACTTATTAAGACCAAAAAAAGAAAAAAAAGAAGACGATTTACTTCATATCAAGGTTACGATCGTATCACAGGGGCTCTCAACTAGCCGCCACTGCGACAGTTTCCTTGTCCTTGTAACCACCAAAGCTTTTCTGTTTATCCCATTGCCACAGCCGCGTGATTCAAAATGGCAGAGGCTGATTTCGAAATCGACTTTTACGGTGATGCCGGCAACGAGCAGCAACAGGAACAACAGGATGTTAATCAGAGCAATGACACCGAATACCAGGGCCATGGGGCAACGAATGGAGATGACTCCCACATGAACGACCGCAGTAATGATCAGCATGAACATGACACGAAAACTGAAGAGAACACGAACAGTCAAGGGACGAAGAGGAAATCAGAAGAGGACGATCGGCCAGTTGATTCATCGGCCACCTCTGCCGTCATGATCTCGGAACTCAATTGGTGGACAACCGACGATGATATCCGCGGCTGGTTGCGAAAAGCTGGCTGTGAAGACGAAGCAAAGGATTTGACGTTTAGCGAACACAAAGTCAATGGAAAGAGCAAAGGGTAAGAATGCAAAGTATCACCCTTCGTAGTTATATCGCCGAGCTATGTCAGCTGATATTCTGATTCGCCAATGATAGGCAAGTGTACATTGAGTTCCAATCCCGCCAAGCCGCAACAGCCGCGAAGCACTACATTGCTGAATCGGCGACTGAAGGAGGCGCAGCGGTGAAAAAACTCTCGGTTTCATACTGGAACCCAGGAATGAACCCCTTCAAAACGCTGCCCAAGGACGCTCCTGCCAGGGGCAAAGAGATGACACGATCCACGCCATCCGTTCCATACAATGACCGTGGCAATTACGGAGGAGGATTCCGAGGTCGCGGAGGCTTCAACAGCAGCCGGGGGAGCATGAACCAGAACAACAACTATAACAACAACAACAGCAATCGCAATTTTTCTCATGGCCCCATGGGCTTCAACAACAATATGGGCGGAGGCGGCTTCAATAATCCCATGGGAGCCGGTAACTTTGGTTTTAACAACCGTGGTAATATGATGGGCGGTGGCATGCGCGGAGGCCCAGGCGGCATGCGAGGCAATCGAGGGGGCGCCGCCAACATGATGGGCATGGCCTCTATGGGCGGCATGCCAATGGGTATGCCCGGCAATATGGGAATGATGGGCATGGGCGGTGGCATGCCTGGTAAGTCTGACAGCACTTTGATTTCCAATTTTCTCTTTCATGCTTTTCTATTCTCCAGCCCGTTACTCTTACATCGCCTTTTTGCTTACTGCAACGATGGACTGACATGGAACCAGGAATTCAAGGTATGGCACCTAACTTTGGAGGTGGTTGGGGATTTGCGCACAACCAAGGAGGAGGGGTTGGAGGCAGCGACTGGGGTAATCCTCATGGGGCGAAGCGGCCACGACCAGAGTGAAGAGCTCTTGGTATGTGAGACGGCTTCGTTTGCTAACAAAGAAAACGCCACTTTCGTTGAGCAGGGACGTAAGTGGTAGGACCTTGCACGAAAAAGAAGAATGGAAGAAACTTTAAATTTGACAAAAAAAAAATATATATGTTCAGGAGTCCGGCTGGGTCTGCTTGATCGCTTGCGTGTACTATAGATTCTAAGGGAACCCCCTTTCTATCTCTTTTTCTGTTTTTTTTTTTTTTCTTTTTCTTTTTTTTCTTGCCATTTTAGCTAGGGATATCGGCGCGAAGAGCGTAGGGACGCTACGCAAGTGGAAGTAAATCGATTTTGAAATTTCATGAATTGTGTGGAGAAGTGTGACTCGAACATTGAAGTAGTGGTAGAAGTTGAAGTGGTGGTGAAAGAGTGGGAAAAAAAAAAGAAGAAGAAGAAGAAGAAGAAGAGGCGACGGATGAGGAAGAAAAGGAAGGCTGTATAAATCTAGTATGAAGACGAAGACATGATAGAACGTCGAGGCAGCGAACAGTTGTAGTCGCGATGCGTTATTGTAAGCGCGCCATGTTGGTCACGACCAGCTCCTTAATCTGTAACCACCTCCGGCGCAAACACTCCGTCGTTTCCTCATGACCAGCCGTGCACCGATCCAGATCCATGATTTTGCTCTTGACATCCTTCTCGCATCTCCTCAACACCCTCAACAGCTCCCTGTTGACGGCCTCGGCATCCTCGTCCTCGTCTCGCTGCCCGTCCAGCACGGCCCTCCACTGCGGCTCGGACAGGCACAGCAAGCGCAGCGCCGTGTGGGTTCGGTAGCACGCCGTTTCGGCATCAAGCATGTATTTGCCCCAGAAGCCGGCCTCGTCGAGCGTATGCTCCTGCTGGGTCGTGAAAAGCGAGCACATGTACGGGTCCAGACAGACCTCGTCCCACCTGTTGAGGCCGCTCGGCAGGGTGAAGCCGTATTCGACGAGGAGGAAATCATTCGAGTGAGGGCCGTAGCGGATGAAGAGCTCCTCGCCCATCTTGCAGGACCTGCCCGTCGTGATGGTGTAGCAGTCCTCGTCGAAGGCGACGTGGCAGAGCGCCAGGGCCCCGTCGGGCGCGTGGTTGAACAGATCCGCCACGGGCTGCAGCACCATGTGGTCCTCCTTGGGGAGTCTCCTTTGCGTCCGGCGCGTGGTGTGGTAAAAGGTACGGCTGTTGATGAGGTGCCACGCGTAGAGGAAGGCGTCGTGCGTGAGGGTCGGGTAGGCTGCTGACACCAGGGCCCAGTCCTTGGCGAACTTGGCCGTTTGCTTGTCGAGGAGGGCCCTGGCGGTGGCCGGGAGGAGGGCCTGCAGTTCCGGCGGCCAGCTGAGGGGCATGGAGGTGGTGATGTCCTTTTCGGTCGGGAACACGGCTTTCCACAGGGCGAGATCCGGCGTGGTGTCCAGGCAGAGTGATGTGGCGAGGATGGCGTGGACGGTCGCGCCTTTGAGTTTGCGGAGGATGGGTTTTGGGGTGTTTCCAAGGGACCTGAGCAGCGTGGTCGGAACGGTGAGGATGACTTCTTTTGCCTATTTGTTGAATTTTCTTTTTTTCAACATATTTCGATCAATAGTTAGACCAGTTGATTCTAGCACCGTATCATTTTCGTCTTGTGATAATTCATATTTTACCATCAAAAAGGGGAGTTGCTTTCAAAAGACGTCACTTCACTTTTAGGTCCCGCGTCGCCACGATCCCGATACCCCGACCGGGAAGCAGCCGGGGCCCAATGCCGCTCGTCACGACGCCGTTGCCTTGGGCCCATGCGAGAAGTTCCCCAATAGCTTCCATGCTGGCCGATGGCTGGAGAGTCTCGTGTGAGTGAAAAGCTCGTCGTGATGCCTCACCCCAGTCGCAGGAGATGGATGGTGTGAAAGGGGACGATCAGCAACGGCCATGTCGATGCCAGGGAAATAGAGAATGAGTCTGTCCGCAGCCGTGAGCCTTTTCGCACACATCCAAAGCTGGGATGGTGGTGCATAATCATATATCCCGAGCTTGTCGTCTGCAAGTTGCACGGCGGCATCCAGGTACCTCGCTACACATAGTGGGCTCGGCTATGTATTTCCAAGTATTTTGCCGTGATCGATTTGGTGAGGGAAGTTCTTTGAGTACCTCGGACCCACTATGCGGCCGTACTCGGTACTTGCGCTCGCGGGCGAGCATGGCGGCTTGTTCGTCACTTCATTGGCCCCACCTGAGCTTTCGATGATGCTTTACTCGACTTCCTCGACCTCACTGAGCATAAGCATTGGCGCCTCCAGGACGCACAGTCAAACACCCATGTCACCTTGATTTTGACACATCCTGTTTCTTCTAAAGAGAGAGAGAGAGAGAGAGAGAGAGCGAGAGCTGAGTTCCCGCGGCTATGGACGTCGCCCTCAGAAGGACTTGGCCGCCTGCTCGCCATGTTGCCCGCACCCTCGTGACTTGCGCGACATGCGCCTTGCCAACTTCAACTTCAACTGCAACTTCAACATCAACTACTTCGCCATTGACATCCACCCCCAGAGACAGACACTTCTCCGTCTTGAACCGCCCGCCGCCCAATTATCCGCACCATGTGCCCCTTACCAAGACGGAGCGCCTCGCCATGGCCATCGGTTCAAGCGCAATGGCCCTGATCAATCCATACCGAGCAGGTAAGATTCCCATCCCCAAGCAAGCGCCTCTTTCACAGCTGACCACCCTTTCCGTCCCCATCGTCAAGACCTCATCGCCACGGTCGGAGAATCCACAGCAACACCCTACTTCATCTACCGCCTCCGCGACGCCATGCTCGCCGACCCGACCGGCCGCCGCATTCTCCGTCTCCGCCCACGCATCACCTCCAAGACCCTCTCCCTCTCCCATCTTCGTTCCCTGCCCGACAACACCCTCGGCCGCACGTACGTCTCATGGCTGGACCGCGAGGGCGTCTCGCCCGACACGCGCAGCCAGACGCGCTACATTGACGACGAGGAGTGCGCGTACGTCATGCAGCGCTACAGGGAGTGCCATGACTTTTACCACGCCATCACCGGCCTGCCTGTTGTTCGGGAAGGCGAGGTTGCCCTCAAGGCATTCGAGTGGGCGAATACGTGCCTCCCCATGCCGGGTCTCAGCATGTTGGCCGCTGCGACACTCAAGGCGCAAGAGAGGCGCAGGTTCTGGTCCATTTACCTGCCATGGGCGCTGAGGAACGGATCCCGTGCCAAGGACGTCATTAATGTCTTTTGGGAGGAGTTGCTGGAGCGGGATGTCGACGAGCTGCGCGGAGAATTGGGCATTGAGAGACCGCCTGATTTGAGGGCTATACGGAAGAGGGCGAGGGAAGAGGAGAGGAGGATACGCGAGATTAGGGAGAAGGGCATGTAATTCGTTTTTTTTTTCAAAGCTTGCCAGTACGATATCGTGATGATTCTATTGTCCATTACCAGCCTATGATTGCGGGAAAAAAAAGAAAAAGAGAAAAAGAGAAAGTTTCAAATAACAAAAAAAAACATAAAAACCGTGGTATCTCAATTCCCGCCCAAGACTTTTCTCCCCCCTCACAAATCCAACAAATCATCATCATCATCATCCCACCCCTTCCGCCTACTCACCACAATCTTCTCCTCCTCCTTATTATCAGCCACCGCATTCAACAACTCCTTGAGCTGCGCCTCCGTAACCTTTTGCCGCAGCTGTCCCGTCTGTGCCAAAGTAATGAGTCTGTTCTCAATGTCCATCGCGCGCTGTTCCTTGACGAGCCGGATTCGTCCGAGCCGATCTGCTGCTTCGGGATGTAGGATCTGATTGAGTATGTGTTGTCGCGCCTCGTCTTGTTGCCTAGGGATCGAGGTTAATGTCATGCTATGATGAATGGAGTCTCAAGCCCATGGTGTGGAAGGCGAAAGAAAAGAAGAAAAACTTCACTTCTTCTTCGGCTTTTTTTGGAGTTTAGGAGTCCAGGAGTTCAAAGAAGAATAACAGGGATACAGAGCGCATGAAAGGAGAGGATGGCGAGAGAGGCGCATACTGTTTTTGCCGTTCTGGATCTTGGGATCCCCCTGATGAAGAGCCGCGCCCGCTGCCACTGCCGCCTGCTGGGCCGGACTGTGCCTTGAGCTGCTCGAGACGAGCTTTTCTGATCTGTAAATGAATTAGTTCTTGTTTCTCTTGTCTTGTTCCCTCTTTCTTTCTTTTTTTCAGCACCTTTCCCTCCAGCTCTTCTTTTTTGTTTTCGTCTTCTTTTTCTTCTCTTTTCTTCCTTTTTTATTCTCATTCTTCAATCAAGTAGTCCGCTCACACACCTGTTCAAGCTCCGAGTCATCCATGTCCCCTTTTGGTTTCCCTAATGCTTCACGATTATGTCGTGGATCGCAATGTCAAGTTTTCGATTCTAGAGAGGCGTGGACAATTGATAGCGGGGCCGTTTTTGGAGGGGAACCAAGCTTGTCTGTCTCACGAGGTTAGAAGGGGAAAGTCCACGTTAGCAAGGGAGGGGCGGAGGTTGAGCCGCGGCTGGGCGGGTCACGTGGGCTGATGAGCAGGAAACACACAGCGGGCGGTTGATGTGGGACTTGCGGATTTCGGGACTCGAGACTGAGTAGATCTTGGACTTGTAATCCGGGGACATGAATTGATGTTTTTTCTTGGTTCATAAGAGGACAAACTGTTGCATCACGCGTGGCTGCAGTTGGCCTAATCAGTAATCAGGTATCTATTCTAATGGCGTTCATTTAAAAAAAAAAAATACACGCCGACCAGATGCTATGCTAGCTCCTTTGAAAATTCAAAGAACAAGATTACGAAGAAAAAAAAGCCATTCCAGAATAAACCACGTATACAAGTCTAGACACAATAAAACCTCTCAAGTCGGCAGCGTCCGATAACGGAAGCCCAAGTCGCTCGGAATAGATGTTTCCTCCAAGGGGACAAACGAGTTCAATCGCTCCACGGCCAGAGAGTGCTTCGACTTGACCATATCCCGCATCATAAGGTTCATTCGCATATCCAACCCCAGTTTTCGGCCACGACGACAAAAGTATCCATTCAGATAGTCCACGTCGGTGGGTAGTCCCCTCTCAATTTGTTGTTTCAGTCGACTGGGCTGTGTCCTCTTGGCGGTTATGCGACTGTACATGAATTTTCGTATGTCTTTACTATAGACATAGTCTCTTATGACGGTGGAATCCTTCAGCTCGGGCATGTTTTGCAGGACGAGGATGATCTCGGATAGAAGGCCGTGCATGACGCGCTGCGCGGGGGTGTTCTGCAAAAGGCCCTGATAGGGCATTTCGAAAAGCACACAGATGGGTTCCACGACGGAGTCAAATATGACGGATGGCAGTTTGAAGCGCAGCCAATGGTCAAAATGATGGAAGGAAAAGCGTAAATCGCGGGCTTCTTCCAGTGCTGAGATGAAATTCGGCCGTGTACCAACCTTTCGCATGTCCTTGACACTCATACGCGGGTTCGATGTAGAGGTGATCCTCGTCTGACCAAGCTTGAGTTGAGTTACGGCGTCGTATGTTCGATTGAAAGCCAATCTATGATTCATATGTCCCAAGAGAAAATCCGGCGCGAATTCGTCGATTCCTTGGAAGACTCTCCTTTGAACATCTTCCAGCACCCCGAGACCATCGTTCATGAGGCAGACAGTAGTATTCTTGTCGATGCGGTGCTTGACCGCCTCCAAAGCTTCCACAGCCTGGTGGCCGTGCCCGGTGACTACAAGTGTGTCAATCCGGCAGCTGTCACGTTGTGCAGGTGTTCTTGGACTAGCCAAGTTGGCTTCCACATTGGGGCTGGCCCGTGGACTCTGGGGCCGTGACCTTTGTATGTTGCCGTATTTTGAAGAGATCTGACTTCTCCAGCCGATCATTTCGACTGAGTCATAGACACAGGATAGCGCGTGTGCAATGAACTTGGATCTCTCATCCTCGCCGAGGATATGTATCTTGTGTACCGTCGGCGACGCCGCGGCGGCTTCGCGGGGGAGGAGAATTGAAGGCACGTAGAAGCGGGGCGTCGATCGTGTCTTTTTGACAGGTGGCTCGACTTGTTTTGGATTCGGCCATGGCCGCCGTGGCGACTGGTGCGTCGTGCTGGCTGGAGATGGATTCTCGCGTGACTTGTGCGTGTCGGTAGTCGTCGCGACTGTGCCGTAATGCCGCCTGCTCGCTCGGCAGGTATTGATGCTACCGCAGATGCATGACGAGTGTGATTGTGATATCCTTGCGGATAACCGCAGAGTACTAGAAGTAGCCACCTTGACGGCTGCACGGCAGGACTTGCGAGTGGTGTGGACAATGGTTATGCTCGCAGAGGCGATTCTGCTGCGGTCCAGGCGATTTTAAACAGTCTCGAGCATCCACAAGTAGAAGGGAGCAGAGTCGGAAATGATGCGCTGATGTCTATGGAAAGAAAGAAGCGTGGAATTACTTGTCTATTAGGTTTTAAAAAAGAAAAGAAAAACTGAAATGACAGCTAGATGTTGGGGATGGTGGCAATGAGACGACAAACACTCCTTGAGCCGAGGAGACGAGATTCAAGGGCCTTCGTTTCTGCGGCTGCTAAATCGTCCGGAGAAAAATCACAATCACGTGGGAACCAATGAAGAGCTAGCTAATTGTGAACAGTTGATTGGTCCGACGGCCCGAGATCCCGGGGGGTCAAAGGCCGACAACCCCTCGGATTTGGCAGTGCGAGCAACACATGACGTCCATGTGCATCTCACTTTTCATCGTCTGGCATCTGGCATCTGTCGTCTCGCGTCCGTAGTCCATCACTCTGCTTTCACGACTGCGTCGTCCGATCATTCGAAAGTTTTCTGCAACAGAATCAGGGCCTACCATGCTCGGATTACCCGAACCCACGGCAGCAATGGAGAGGAGCATCAAAGCGCCATCTTGGATTGTTACCATGTTCATTTCTGTCCAAAAGCGTCGCCTCTTGTCCAAGGTACTAGCGATTTCATTTGTTCTTGTCGACAACTTCTGCTACGCATGTACATGAGTGTGATGGAGCGCCCAGTGGAGTGCTGGTTGATCAGAGCAGAGCCGCGGATAGCAGCGGTCATATTGCTGCGCCGTGTGAAGAGCTAGTGAAATGATTGGAGCTTTGGAAAACAAGACAAAACCAGGCCATGCTCCAACGCTAGAAACCAGATTCGTTGAACTTCTCTGGATTGGGTCTCAGCAAAGCATCCACGCTACGCCGCATGCGCGGCTCTCCCTCATCATCTGGACCCTCATTGAATGCATGTAGTGTACATGTGCCCCTGGCCATGCTGTAGCCATTCAACGCAGATGCTAATTTTCAGGTGAGCCACTGGTCAGCCTTTGTGAGGTGGGACATGCAATCGGCAACCGTCGAGGAATCGGGGGAGGAAGACACAAATCACTCACCAACTATGATGGGGGCGCTAGGATGCCAGCTGGCATCACGGACACATGTGCCCCAGCCCGTGAATGGCTCGAAATACAGACGGCTGTGTCGGTTTGATCGACGGGTTCCCATTGTCGCCTTTTTGACGTCTATTGTACCAGCGAGAGTCGCGTCCATGTTCCATATGTACACTTTTCCATCGGCGCTCCCCGAGTAAACATACCTCGAGTTTGTCGCCGATGGTGGTGAAAAGTGACATCGGATCAGTGTCCTGAGGACCTTGTGGCCCCTGAAGGTCACGACGGAGTTATCGTGCGGGTGCACATCCCAGTCTGCGTCGTCGTATGCCTCTCGCCGATAATCAAAGCCGCTAGTATTGGCATAATGGGATTGGCGGAATGAACGGAATTGGTTCGCAGAAATGACCTTTCTGAGGTCCCAGAGTTTCATGCTCTGATCCTTCCCATTGCTAAGGATATAACGTCCATCGCCTTTGCTATCAATATACGTAAGTCCCTCAACGTGGCCAACGAATGCGCCGGCTTCCCGGCCATCGCCCAGGCTCCTTCGATCCCACACCTTGAGGGTCGCATCGTCCGAACCAGAGTAAATGATATGGGGGGATGACTTGTCGGCGAAGCATACCGCGTTCACGTGGTCGTCATGCCCTTCGATATGATGCAAAACACGTCGCGATTCGATATCGTATACCACCAGAGAATTGGAGCTTGTGCCAGCAACGAGCTCACGTCCGTCACCTGAGAATCGAATCGACCAAATGCCGAACCCACCACGAGTCCTCCATCCCCGCTGTGCTGGCTGCCCAGCTCCGTCGTCTAGCTCCAATGTGTAGGGATCTCCAGTGTCATTGGGATCTGTTGGAGCTATTGAGACCATGCTTTGGATGGATGTATACGCAAGCCAGCGGTTGTCGGGACTCAGTGACGCATCGGTCAAGGTCCACTGACCCCATGGGTAGGACACAGTTTTGTAATGTTTCCAGTTGTACGGATTGGATGTGTCGTACATGCGGACTCGAAAATCTTGACAGCATGAGAAGAAGAAGTTGCCATCATCTGAGAATTGTCCGGAATAAACAGGATCATCGTAATGGATGATTTTTTCAGCTCTCGTTCCTGGGATTAACGCCTGTTCAAAGAGGGTGTCGGTGAACAGATCGGATATGCAACATTAAAGGGAAAGGGCAAGAAAGCACTATAAAAGTAAATGCGCACACCAGGAGAAGTACATACATACATACATATGTATATATGTTATGTGTATGCGTATGCGAAAGGGCACTCACCTGCGTGACTAATTCATTGTTTCGTTTCCTTTCACCAATACTGCCAATGCCCAATTCCCGCTCCAACATCCGCCTCGCAACACGTTTTCGATCATGCACGTCGTCATAGTCATTGGCACCGAAAGTCCCGGTGCGCATAAGCTTAACGCCCTCCGCACTGGGAACTTTTGGAAATCTATCGGGATCTTTGACGTGTAGCCTAGGTCGAATACCAAAATGATCGAAAAAGGTCTCGGCGCCCGAGCTGTTGTCAAGAGTGACCTCGGCGAGGTCGCCATCGTGCAGGACTAATCTTCCTTCTCCGCTCCTCATGGGGCCAGACCTTTGGGCTTTTGAGTGAGAGAACGTTAATCAAAAAAATGTGGCTTTGCGTCATATATACCTGCGGATGCCATTTACCTCCGAATATGTACGTGGGACGCTGCATTGCAACAACGTCATCAATTTCGTCGTCGTCGTCGTCGTCGTCGTCGTCTTCGATTTCGTCTGCGTTTGCATCTTCGTCTTCACCCTCATCGTTCTCAACTTCTTCAACGACCAAGTCAAACGGGATTCCGCCCTCCAAAAGTTCTTCCCATACCATCGTGTCAGCTGCTAGCCATGCCTGGGACACGAGAAGCACAAGTCGTAGAGATCTGTGAACAAGCTTTACCATATATGTCACCTTCTCCGTCATGCTCATCAGGCTCATCGTCATAATCCAAGTCACCATCGCTCCCGGGTGTATCTCCTACATCGTAATACAAACTCGCGGCATCTTCAAGGCTGCCATCATCGGCGTTGTGGTGTTCGACAAGTTCGCTCGGCGAGTCCAAATTTCGTGAGTCATCCATGTGGATATTATTTACCAGATAGGCCCGTGAGTGTATGTACAACTTGTGATGCGTAAGTTCCGTGATGTCTTGTGGGGAAGCTGGGCTGATCAATGCGACTAACGTGCAGGTGCAGGCGCAGGCGCAGGACTGGGACGAGGACAAGGACAGACTCGACCGAACTTGGGAAAAGTTATCCTTGGAATTGAAGCATCTACCACTCAAAGACGTCTGGACGAAAATCGGAATCCTGGTATAACGGTAGAGAATGGTTGCCTGCGTTCAGGTACTGAAGTATTGTGCAAGAAGCCTGGAGTGCAAGTGCACGTTGGCCAGTCATGGTCGGGTCGTGACGACATTTCGAATGATCCTCGAGCGCGAGCACGAGCCTACGAGTCCGTCCGGCCGGCCAGGACGACCAGACCAGGACCAGGACCAGGGCCAGTTGACCAGAGCCTACTCCGATCTCCAGAGAACAGCTGGCTCGGAGCCTCGAACAGGCCGCGCAAAAACCTCCATTTTGCCACAGCCCGCGCCACAACCCGCACCAGAGCCCGCCACAGCCCGCCACGATCCGCCACGACCCGCAACACACACGCGACGGGAGCCGGTGCACCGCACTGCACACTTAAATCGACAAGGCCCCTTTCCCGAGTCCCGACAAATCGGACAATTTGGTACACACCAGGCCAGACACCTTCACCTCCATCTGATCCATTTGATTCATCTGGCGATCGATTTCTTTGACTCCAGTCGACGTTCCGCTCGCCTCCACCATCTCCCGCCCAATCAATCCGCACCCGATCAATACACCAAAGCGCCTGGAAATCGGGATAAAGTGCTCAAGCTCGCGGGAGCAAAGTCTACGTCCTCGCGCACGCAATGAGATTCCACTCAAGACACTACCCACTGTTGCTGCTACTGCTGCCATCCCTAGCCGTCGGCCTGTCATCACGAGCAGCCTCTTCCGACAAGGACGGCGAGTCCAGGTCATTGGCCGCGGCCGCTGCCTCTCGACAAGCAGACGATGCCACGACATCGCAAGCAGGTACCGGCACCCGGGTCAGGACAGTGGCCAAGAAAGCCATGATCGATCGCACAGACGGAAAGCCTCACTCTGGCCCCTTTGTCGCGACAGATGGCTTGGCCGTTGACAGACAAGGGCAGAAGCTACCAAAGTTGAAAGGGAGACCTGACGATCCGACATTGATCGATGGGCAGAAGATACCAGAGACCAATGACGGGGTCATGTCCGACAAGAACCGCAACCGTCCCGAGAGCGGTATGTCTACCGGTACTGACGGCGGTGTCACGGAAAAGGACAAGGTCCGCAAGGAAAAAGAAGGCAAAACAGGCCAAAAGATACTCACCAAACCTACGGCACCAAAGGAACAACCTCCTCTGCCACATAGCGAAGAGAGGAAACTGCATAATGGGAAAGAGGAAGAGACGGACAAATCAAAACTATCGGGACACAAAGACGAAGGCAATACGGACTACACGGGCCTTGACGTGAGTTGTAACAACCAGAATTTTCCCTCCCGGCTCTTGCCGTCTCTGCCCCCACTATCCACCGGTGCATGCCGATACTTTCTTGTGATTTGCAGTGGTTTTTCGAACTTGAGCTGATGGCGCCCTTTTGCCCAAAATAAGAAGCCTGACGATCTGCCCGATACTCCGAGAGACAAGTCCAAATCTGCCACGGGCGGACCATCAAAAGATCATCTCGAGCCCTTGGCCAACAAGCTAAAAGGCACGACGAGCAAGGCAAAGTCGACAAACACCCAAACATCGACCCGAGGGTCCGAGAAGGACGAAGGAATCATCCAGCCATTCCACTCATGGGTGCTCTCGTTCACCATGATTCTAGTTTCGGAAATAGGCGACAAGACGTTTCTTGTTGCGGCGCTCATGGCGATGAAGCATGACCGCATGGTCGTCTTCTCAGCCGCGTTTGGCGCGCTGCTCGTCATGACAGTCTTGTCTGCTGTGCTAGGCCACGCGGTACCGACGTTGATTCCCAAGCGTCTCACCAGCTTCCTTGCTGCGGGTTTGTTTTTCGTCTTTGGCGCCAGATTACTCCGGGAGGGCTTGCGGATGGATCCAAATGAAGGCGTGGCGGCCGAAATGCATGAAGTGGAGCAGGAGCTTGCTGAGAAGGAAAAGGAGATGGGAGTGGGCGGCAAGAATGGCGACGTGTCGGCCTACAACTTGGAAATGGGTCTTGGTGACAGGAATCCTCGGTCTAAGAGCCGATTCCCCTCACCGCCACGCTCTCCCTCGCAATCACGCTCCCGCAGCCCATCCAGACGACCCAGATCAATGACTGGGTTCCTCCAGGGCATTGGCAACTTGTTTTCACTTCTCCTGAGCCCTGCCTGGGTGCAAACCTTTGCCATGACGTTCCTGGGCGAATGGGGGGACCGGAGTCAGATTGCCACGATTGCCATGGCTGCGGGTCAAGATTACTGGTGGGTAACGCTGGGCGCTACTTGCGGTCATGCCATCTGTACCGGAGTGGCTGTCATTGGTGGCCGTGCGATTGCTGGCCGTGTCAGTTTGAAGATGGGTAAGTAGTGCATCCATGGTTTTTTTTTTTTTTTTTTTTTTTTTTTTTTTTGTTTTTTTTTTTTTTTTTTTTTTTTTTTTTTTTTTTCGCAACACAATATGAGCCTGCTAACCCAGATCCCTTTCAAGTCACCGTGGGTGGTGCGGTCGCCTTTCTCATCTTCGGTTTCATATATTTCATTGAGGCTCTGTACGCGTAGGAAATGACGACGAAAATGAGTTCACACGCAAAAGAAAACAAGAACCAAAAAAAAAACAAAAAAGCGAAGAATATCCCATCTCGGTCATCCACTTTCTCGCGGATTGTATATACTATATACATTAATTCGTCTACCGGCGATTCACCACACCAACATGTTGCGAACATGTAGTTAACTTGTAATCTGAGGGGAAACTGGGAAAGGGGTGAAAGGGGTGGAAATGAGGGGGGACGAGGTGCAAAAGCTATTGGACGGATGCCGTTTTCTCGTGTCGTCTTTTTTCTTTTCTTTTTTGTATGTTATTCCATTTTTTATCTTTCTTTTTTCTTGTACTCGGAAGTTTTGTTCTTAGCATATGGTTTTTTTTTTATTTTACTTGTTTTTTTCTTTCTTTTGTCAGTCATAGAAAACAGTCATGACTTTCTGCGTTCACGGGCGGGTATTTATTTGTCCTCTACTCCTTCCTTGTGCTTTTCTTCTTCCTGCTCTTGTCCGTGCGCGTGCATCGTATAGGCTGCCTGGCCTGGTGCATCTCGGCCGGGTCGGAGATGTAAAAAGCAAGGAAGTACACAGCTGAGGGCTGACAGGTGGCAGGTGGCAGGTGGCAGGGCAGACTCCGGAGCCGAAGCGGAAGCCGGAGAAGCATCACACCATTGATGATTTCAACTTCCAACTTCCAACTTCCAGTCTGGCCTCGCATGCACCAGGCTGCGCCCCGACCCGTGATGATCAAGCCCATCCATCCCTGCATCCCTGCATCATCCAGCCGTGCGCTCGCTCCTGTCAGTCTCCTCGGCAAAACCAACACCTCGCTAGTTGCTGACCACTGGCCGTCCCTCCAGCACCACCCGCCATTCGAAACCCCCCCCCCCCTCCCCCGGCCCAGTCATCGTCTTCTGTTCCACGCCCCCCCCCCATTTCCTCTGATGAATGTCGTGCGAGACGAAAAGTTGGGCGGCGAGTGGTGGTCAGTCTCAGGCCACTCGGCCGCCTTGTCGTCGAAGCAAGGATGACAAGAAGAAACAAGAGAGAATAGAAAACGAAGAAAACCGCGCCAGACCAGACTTGGGCGGCCATCATTCTCCTGAACGGAAGGTGTCTACACAGCTTTTCCCTGTATAAGATTCAAAGATGAAAAAAAGAAAAATCAAAAAATCATTCAGTTGAGAAGGCTACTGGTTTGATTGAAAGGTTATTCAGTCGAGAAAAGTTGCCGTATGTTGAAAAGATGAAAGAAAAAAAAAAGATATCAATGCAGGCAAACCACGTTAGATAGGTGCACCATGATATACGAGCAATACTCCGTGGCTCACGGCGAGCACCAGCTACGAAAAAACAAGCCCAATGACTTATTCCCTCTCCCATTGTCTCGTTTTATTTATTTGCCGATTTCTTAATGGTGAATTCGTCCGACCCACGTTTTCCTGCCGGTCCCACGCCCGATTTCCTCGTCATAAGGCTGCCTGTGCTACTTGTGATTTGGGATCCCACCACCATTGATGGAGCGGTATCATGCATAGCATCATAACGTGAGATTGCGCATGTCGGGTCTTTGGCAAGTCGTGTCTGCCTAGGGGAGGCAAGGAAGGAAGAGAAAGAGGTCGGGAAGGAGGTCGAGGACGGGAATGTGAGAGGTTTCTTCTCGATTGGATCTGTATTTGGCGTTTCATATTTTTAGTTGATTTTTCAAAAAGAAAAAGAAAAAAAGAAAAGCATAGTCCATGCCTTGCTAAAACCTCATACTCAATCTTACCCCTTCTTTTTTTTTTCTTTTTCGTCCAGACGTATAGGGGTCGTTATGGATCCAAGCTTGATGTGGCCGGTGTGTCCAATCAGTCCATATCAGCATAATACATACATCTCTTCAACCCTCTCATGGCCCATCGACCGCAATGTACACGGGTTTTGCCCCCTGATTCCCCGAGAAACCATCTAAGCGCGTCAACGGCTCTCTTTCTCCAGGCTCTTGACTGGCGTGGATACCAGGATACAAGATATCCCATCTTCGCAATTTTCCCAGTATCACCTCAACTCTAATAATAAGACGCCCTGGAAGGAAAGGGACTGGGAGAAGACAAGGACAAACGAAAAAAGAATCAAGAACAGGATAGGATAGAAAACGCAGTGTGGCTTTCTGGTTTCTTCTCCGACCTTGACAGAACTAGCGTTTGACAAGGCCTTGTGAGATACAAACACTCAACGATCAAGGTGGCTCAAGGCAGGGCAGATACGCTCAGGTGTGGCTTTAACGTTGCCCCCTCCCCTCGGTAATATATGAATTACGTCCATGAGCGAGACTGGCCTCCTCCAATAACATGACGTGCCTGAGGGTGACGTGACTCCCCCTACAGCGGAACCGGACCTCTTCTCAAAACAAGCCAGGGCTCGCATCATACTCCATTGTTATTCTTGCTCTCCAACCTTTCCTTTTCCATTACCCCCCCCTCCCCCGTCTTTCACCGTACCCCAAGTCAAATGACAACATCTTGCTCGCATTCACGTCTCCAAGCAATGAATACACCACAATTCACATACGATACAGAAAGAGCTCACCGGCAGTAGACGCAAATATCACACTTCCTTCCTTTCTCTTCGTGTCCCGACCACATCTACTGTCCAGGCCCCCGGTCTAGTAAAGCACCGTGTGCGTTGTGAATAACCTTGCTGCGTGTTTCCACCAACGTCTACAAACGGTTGAGCAAGGAAGAGGAACATGACAGCATCATGTTTCGCTTGAGCCCCTTCTTCTTCTTCACCGGTATCAATATGGTGGATACAACATCGGCGAGGAGGGGGACTGAAGGAGGGCTCGCAGTCGCATCTTCTTCTTTCACTGTCTTGTTACGTGCTGCCTGGGCTGCACGTACACATCATGTATACATGGGAAGAAAAGAGGATTCACCCAGCAGGATCGAGACCGAGGCGTGGCCAGGCAGAGAAGAGTTGGTGAGCCCTGGAGTGAAATGAAGCTTTGACGATTTCGCTTGAAATTGGGGGCAGGGGTGGGGGGGCCGCGGGGGTCTTTTTTCTTCTTATTCTTGTTTTTTTTTTCTTGTAGTGCGATCAATGAATAGCATGAGAAGTGAATAGCCTGGAGACGACCGCACGAGGGTGGCCGAGTACTGAACTGTGCCAAGTGTGCAGGTGCAAGGTGCCAAGTATAAAGAGGGCTCGTTTGATCTCCCTCCCCCTCCCTTTCGACACTTTGTATTTGCTTTCTTTCCACTGGTATCTTCATCAGTGTTGCTTTATTCCAACATCTCTTTAAACTCTTAGCACCTACATTTCTTGAGAATAAGTTCTTCTGACCTCATTTTCTTGGACGGGAGCAGAAAGCATCCTCTATATATTCGCAGCGAGAGCCAACCGCCCTCCCCCCTCCAAAAAAAAAACACGGAACCATCGTGTTATTGTTTCACCTTGGTGTCACGGCTTCACCTCACACGAGAAACGGACGTACCATTTCTTTCTTCTTTTCCAATAGAAAGTTTGGTGCCACCTGATATACCTCTTCGTTTTGCAATGGCCCGTGGTGAACTCACCCACTGCTATTTCTGTGGACAGGTTACCTCGCCTACTATTCCGCAGACTGAATGCTTGGGCTGTGCTAGGTATGTGTACTTCAACTTCACCTTGCTCTGCATGAATTACGAAATAACAAGCCCACGTTTATCCTGCTATGAGTTGCAACCAACATGATATTCTGCTTCCTGCTCCCCACGGTCTATAACAATAAGAAGAAGGACGCAACAAGAAGAAGGACAATATGAAAAACAATAACAACAACAATAAACAATGTATCTAACTTTTGATGATTCTATTCTTGCAGCAACGAGCAGAGCCCCGACTGGGCTCGTCAACAGCGCGCCTCATCCACTGTCAAATTCGGAGCCATTGTCAACGGCAACCTCATCATTGTGACATATAAACCTCACCAACAGATACTGGGAGAAGCCTTGCCGATTCCGATCCCGATTCCTCGTCCTACCCGCCGAGAATACTAGCTTAGAAATAATGGAGGCCGACTACGGGACGATCCGAGCGAGCACCAGGGACGGATGTGATGCTGAGTCTCGTTGTTTTGCTGCCCCTGCTGCCACCATCTCCCATTTTTCCTTCTCCACAGCGTCCGAAGCTGAGTCTGATGTTGATTTATGCTCTTACCACGATCGCCCATCCCTGAGAAAGGTGGCGTGCTTGGCAGGCATGGTTGGGCTTGTTGTCTTGTTGATCGCCACGATCTGTGCGGCTATGGGAATTCGCATTCGTTTTGGTGTCTAGATACTCGTTAGGTAGATTCCAGGTAACTCTGGGTACGTAGGTATAGCGAGAAGGAACTGAATCTGAATAAGCGCGCCCAGGACTAGCTGATTTGCGTTTGTGCGTGTAGACGTACATATGCGGCTGTGTGCGTTTGTGTGCCCGTGATGCAAGTATGCTCAGTACCTCATGTATATGGGTACCTGCCTGCCCAGGGCGTCTACATTTCACACATGGCAATATACAAAGATGTAGTGTTGACCTTTAAGCTCAGACTTGGATTCATGTAGGTACATGTACGTACTTGTGTACCTACACAAGTACGTACCTACCTAGGTAGGTAGGTACCATGTACACGTCTGCCCCTGCCAATGCCGTGTGACCAGGAACCAGGCGTAATGCAGGCGTCGTTATGCATCACCGCCCGTTGTCCTTCACATCTTTTTGATCCTGTCCTGTCCTTTCGTGTCCTGTCCTCCAACATGCAGGCTCCACGGGTCACGACAGGAGCTTTTGATTGTGTGGTTGCATTTGCGGTGATAAATCTTGAAGGAGACGTGGAAGCAAGCAAGCACGCCCAGCCCCCTTCCCTTCCCCTCTTTGGGAACCCATCGTCTCGATTCATGGGGATCCGTGCCGACCAAATCTACCACTTTTACAGCATCATGCTCTCGGCTTCTCAGAATATTCCAGATCCATTCACGGACGGGCAGATCTCGCACTTCCAGGTCGCACGCCAAGAAAGAGTCATTCCCTACCAGGGATAGAGTCGCTATTACCACTACCCAGTCACCGCCACAAACACCGCTCGTGTCTGGCCTTAGTTCAAACTTTCCCATTCAGTCTTGCCCTGTGACACCAGACCGCCCTTCAATGTGGGATATTCAGATGTCTGTCCTTGGCTGCCCGCCAGGGGGTACCAGGAGTATAAGGTTTGGCGTGAATCCCAACAGTGAAAGCTGGTACTAACCTTATATATTCAACGACCGTCAGATGTCTCGCCAGATCTGTGACTCGTTATTCGAAACTAAAGAGGCAGCTCCTTGGTGCCTTGCTGGGTTGCCTTTCGGAGGCCGTTGTTGCCGCAGCTCTGAACCAACGAACCCGACGGCCCATAGATCGAGAAGCATACTACTTGTTTCCTTTTCAGAATACTCACTGCTCCAGGATTTCTTGCGAGAACTCTATTTGAATAAAGAGCAGAAAAAAAAAAGAAAGCCTCCTCGATCGATAGTGAAGTGAATGCCGCTTGCTCGTGGCTATACAGTGTCTAGTCATCCACAAGGCAAAAATGTAATGCTTCAAGACAACACAACTCTTTACGCTCATGGACTCAACCTCCCGGAGAGACCATCATCGAATCCTACAGTGCTGTAGCCACCAGCACTAATCATCGAGACTGGCGAAGTCAACCGGGGCTTTCGTGTTGGAGATGGACGTGCTGTTCTAGTCGTGGATAACGACGCCGTGAATAGAGGCAATAAATTGCAAGCTTACGTTGGCGGTCAAGCCAAGAATATAGTCTATATCGGTCGTCTATTGAAGAGAAACAGGAAGCGATTGTATCCTTGAGGCGATTGCAAACAGGCTATCTTATACTAATACATACGCAAAGTAATGAGTGAGGTGGTCATAGATGCATCGACTGGATCGTTAAACTCTCCAACCACTTTTCGAACAGACGGCATCAGGTTTTAGAGCTGGAGGTAGCAGTCCAGGAGATAGAGAAGCATAAAGATACTGACAACGTTTTTAAAAACCATCGCTTCCATCCAGCCTGGAATGTCATCTTTCTAAACTTTTCTGCTGAAGCGACTCGACTAGATGTTGTTTGAAACTTCCGCAAGCACGATTACCGTTTGAGACAAAGCCATGTACTGTCTCCTCATCATCAGATACTTCTCTTTATTTCCAAACACTCGCGATCACAGAAATCCACGTTGGTGTCTTCTTCAGCCCCCTTTTCTAAGATGCCACTCCTGACACCATCCAGTGCCTCCTGTGCTACAAAGTAATAAACTGACCTGCAAGACAGGAACATTCTCATTTGCTTTATCCCTCCCCTTTTTATTCTCCCTTCGCGATCCATTGATATTCTTCCTGGCCTGATTATTTGACGATAATATATCGTCTTTTCGACTACGGGTTCCTGCGAGGGAGTTAGGTCTTGGATTGTACGGTGGCTTGTGTTTGTGTTTGTGGGATACGTTTATAAATTTTAGAGGAATTCTTTTAGGAAATATCGATAGAAATAGTAATAGGAAATATTTTTAAGAAATATCTATAAGAAAAATATCTATAAGCAATATCTATAGATACCAGCTATAGATACAAGCTATATGTATTTATACTCATAGAAGTTCTGCAGAAAACGTCGGTACGAAACGTCAGGAAATGTCCTGACGTGACGACTAATACACCTCAGCTGGATCTTCGCGTCAACTCCACCCTTCACATTCGGCTCCTGTTCTGATCCCCCATTCTGGCTCTTTAGCAGTCATATCTCACGCTCGTCGTGAATGACCAGACCATTTCTGTGCTTGTTTTTTATTTGCCATTTTTAAAGAGACATAGCATGCACCGTGTTACTGTCGATACGCGTAACTGGGTCAAAAACGAAAAAATAACAAGACCAAAGGAAGAGTCAGAGAAGGAGGAGAGGAGAAAGGAGAAAGAGAGAGGAAGAAAAATAAAGACATTGTAGGCCGTTCTACATATATAAAGTTACCAACAGCAGCAATTACCATCGCTTTTAAATATAACCACTCTCACAACGCTTGCGCATGCATAACAAACTAGACTCTCGGATCTTAGAGGACCCCCGAAATTGTACTCGCGGTGACGATTCATGCCTTTTCATTCAGCGAAACACGTGAACAAAACGGTCGTACGCCGCCCTGGGTCCCAACACAAGATTTCCTACCGTCATCATAGTGTGTCTTACGATATTGAATTACAATTCCCCTTTTGCTTCGACTTCTGCATGTTTTTCCTCCGTCGCCGCCTTCGAATTGGCGTCTACTATTTCCATTGAGGGGGTTCGGCCAGCTGAGGCGGCTGCGCACTCTTTCTCTTCATCTGCCACGCCGTTTCCCAAATCATCCACGTGGGCTTCCGCGGTCTGGTCAGAAGATTGGTGGCTGTTGCTGCTGGCATCTTCCAGTAGCTCCTCTTGTGGTGTCATCGGCCTTCGGACTGGTGTACTGGTTCCGTACGGTTCAGAGGCATGGTAGCACTGTATTCGCATGGAACCGCTTCTATGTCGTTGCTGGTCTCCTCTATTCATTTCCGAGTCCCATAGTGGGATGTCCTTGGAACTCCAAGACGCTCGATGGACTCGTGTGGTTCGAGGCAGACTGCTGACAGAAAATCGTGAGCTGGCGCTGTCAGCTCGACTTCGACGTCCACCAGCAATGATGGCGCCTGCCAGCGGGGCGGATGCTGGTTCAAGGTCGGGAAAACGATCAAGCGATTCATCTTCCATCGTCATGGGGCCCCGTTGTAGGTCTCGGACAAAAAAATGATGATCATTTGCGCCTTCCTTCCTTGTATCACCCTCGTCGTCTTCGGATTTTGCTGGTTTCGAAGGCACATTCTCGACACAAGATTTAGTTCTTTTAAAGAAACGAACACGGACTGGATCGAGAAATCGGGGGAAATTCTCACGATTCCTCGACAAAGACATGGCTGTTGAGAAAACCCCAAGCACAATCAGAATCAATACCGCAATGACAACAAACCCTTGGACAACCACAATAAAGATTCCAACAACGGTGGCAGCGATTCGATTCAGGGCGAATGCGGGCAAGAAAGCAATGGAAAGACCAGTCGTGATGATCTTGGAGATTGAAAGAATCCAAACTGCCGCTGCAGTGTTGCGATTACTCTCAAAGGGATTGACCTTCGTGAGCGCCACGAATACAAATATGTCGAAGACGAACAAACCAAATACCTGGACAAAGGGCGTTCGTGCTCCGCCGCCAATGAAACAGGCTCGGACGAATTGGTAGCAAAAGTATACGGCAAAGAACCACCATCGTGTACGTCGATAACGCGCCGACAGCCAACCAAATCTCTTGATAAAAGACTCATCCATATGAACTGTTGCTCGATTGGCATCGTCATCAACGTATTTCACCTTCACAAAGGGCATGGTACCAAACAGATAAGGCTTTTGGCTTGGTTCCTCGTCTCCAATTTTGCTTTGTCTAGTGGCGGCAATGAATGGCACTCTTCCAAGCACGTTGCCCTTTTCAAAGCGCAATGTATCGGGTCTCGTCTCGAACTTTCCATGGCGAAGTCTGAAATAGCACCCGTAAGTCACGATGCCGCCAAGGCCGACTAAGAACCCCAGCCAAATAATGACGGCTATGGCTGTAGGTCCAGCAACACCTCTCAATGTGAATTGGTACATGGCAAGTGTCATGGTGGAAAAGAAAGCGATAAACAGGGTCCTAAAAAGGGCCGCAGACGCGTAACCCCAGACATGGGAGCGGAAGTAGTCGAATCCATCAGATTTGAGCCATTTCGCCTTGATCAACAAGTCCAATACGACTTTGCAGGTCACCACAAAGAGTGCCACGGCAGCCAACACGACCATGAGCCAAATGATGTGAACAGTAAATGCCTCTGCGGGTGGGATGTCAAGCAAGGATAGAGTTCCAGCAAATCCGGGCCAGGTGCCGGGTATGGGCATACCAGGAGTTCTGGGATGACCACCCCAGGTATAATCAGAGGGATTGGTGGCATAATTCACAGTGGAAGCCGCGCGGCGAGCAAACGAGTTCAAAGGCATGCTGTTCGCGCCAAAGTCAGAAAGAATGGATCCGGCAAGAACTGATCTTCCATAAATTTGCTGCGATAGCCCACCGCCGTTGTTAATTTGAATAGAACCGGCACCTCCCACCTGGGTAATGTTGACATCATTCCCAGTGAAGGAGCTGACAGAACGAATGATGTTGTCATTCGCGAACATGCCGGCGGTCCAAGCAAAATTACTCCACCAAGCAGGAAGAATCCTGGGCCAATTGACGGAAAGAGCGCCCGAGAAGAAGATGGATTGAAACGTCTCAAAGATGATCAGAACAGAAAATGAATGGGCGTAATGAGCTCGCATGTGAGGAATGCTCAAACCATATATGGCGGTAGCAAAGGCTGCGATGACTGCGATGAAAAGCATGACACCAAGGCAAGACCCAATAGCCACGGGATGCGACAACGAGTTGCCATTTGTCATGGATGCCTGGAAACAACCGATCTGAGTCTGAGTTGAGTTGGCAAATATCTGCACGCGTGCTAGGCCCTCGAGATCCGGAAGACCGAGAGCGATGGATGGAATACCGGATACATCGTTGGGGGAAATTGAAAAGGCCGCAAATGCGGTTATCGGAACGCTCGCGCTCAAGGGACACATGCTGCCTATGTTGCCTTTGCACGGATCGTAGGTCATGTTGAATCTATTCTCGCCATAGGCCTCTACTGTTAGGTGTACTTTTGTTTTGTGAATCGTCAGCACTGGCTTGGAGCAAGGAAACGTTGGGAGGGTAGTGGAGCACGGCATGGTGAACTCACATATCACATCCTCTTTGCGAAGATTGGTGGTGCCATCGAGATGGAACAATACCGTAAGATTGTCTGCGTAATACGCGGCATCAAACCTCGTAACATTGAACAGAGACTCTCCCCCGAGACAATCATCAAAGTCACCAGAATATAGAGCCGGATACCGACTGTCATCCAGACCTCGGTTTATGTTCCCATTCCCACCGCCATCCAGTCCCAGATCTCTGGTGTAGACCGTCTTGCGTGCCTCGGCGGTAGACAGACAGCTCGATGTGAGGGCCAGGATCGTCAAAAGCGTCGAAATGGAGTATGCAACCCGCGACGACATATCGTATCTAGGTCTTTTTGTGTCGATGTTGATCACGCAGCCAGTTAGGACAACTTGTTGAGTATGGCGCCTCGGGACTCTGGATCGTGTTTCGCGGCAGTCGTTCAACGAAACGAAACGAATTTTCCTTTCAGCGGTCTTTTCAACGGAAAAAGAGAGGTCATTCGAAATAACATTGATATTGAATAGTTAGTAAGACCCTAGTGTCCGCCAACAGACAGCAGGAGACGCAATTTCGAAGGCGTAAAGCATAAAAACGATCAAACAACAAGTATGTTGTCTGGTGGCTCGGGCGCTCTGGAGCTCGCAGCTGGAGCTCTGGAGCTCAGTGGCCGGCCCGGCTACCAGGTGCACTCCGCAGTAGTGTTGGGCGTCAATGGGAAGAGAGACTGGAGAAGTGGAAGAATATGAAGGACAATGCTGTGTGTCGATTCCGCCGGCGAATGTTCAAAGCTGGCCGGACAAATGGTCCGAGTCTGTGGATGAGTTGATGGGTTTGATGGGTTGGGAAGTTGACGAGCTGGGGAAAGAGCCAGCGAGCGTCAACCGGTGGTTGCTGCATCCATCTGGTGCGATTGATGGCTCATGTCCTGGAATCCTGCTTCATCAGCCCAGCCCAGCCCAGCCCAGTCAGCACAGGAAGTCAGCAAGTCACCTCCTGCATCTGCCGTACGTCTGGTATGCATCTACGCGACCAGACGCCACATCAAGGAACGAATGCACGGCATCACGATGCGCCACCTCTTACTCTCTTTCAAAACAGCACTGCAATCGATGTAGAAAATCTTGGAGGGGCACCTACCAGCTGCAAGTCGACTTGGCTTGCTTGTCGTCCCAGACCTTCCCGGAGCTTCCCGGAGCTTACATCCACCAGACCCAAGACTCAGAATGAATGCGGCAGCACCTGGCCTTCCAGTCCCCGGGTCAACCTCGCCTTCGGAACTTGTGCAGAGTCTGGTCCGCACTGGACTGTCTCGGCTTCTGGCTGGCCAAGGTTGTTGTGACCGCAAAAGCCAGCATTCGTCCAGCAGTTGCGCGGTGGACTTGATAGCCTGTCGAATGCATCAGTCGCTTCCATCCAAAAGGTGCCCAGATCTTGGCCCCATGGTTCGTCCGATGGAAAAATGCCTGGTGGCTCCGACGGTGATCAAGCCACCAGGCTGAACCCCGCTGAGTCTGTCACCGGCGAACCGACACCACACTCACTCGGCACAGACGGAAGTCGGCACTCGGTCGGTCAACGGCGCGGATCCCAGAGACTCGAAACTCAGACCAACCAGACCGAAGATGTGACGGAGAGGTACAGAGGTACGGGGTCCGTGGAGTCACATGCTACAGCTAATGCGGCAAGAAGAGCCTAGAGGACACGAGCGAGTTTGTTGCCAGAGACGTTTTTGAGCACGTCATCGTCAGGGATCCATTCATCCAGAAAAAAGCGCGGCATCCGATCATTGTTTGGGGCGGGTTGCCACCGCATTTAGGGGCATCGTTTGCATAAGGATTTCTGCTGCCCGGATAGCAATACTCTGTATAAGGGGCTTTTGTAAAATGCTGAGATGAAGGTAGGTCCAGAGACACGAAATAATAAAAATGGGACGACAGGCTGGACTGACACGGTCTGAAAGTAGGACGTCATCAGGAACGGATCTAGGCCAACATCTCCGTCTTCCGACAAGTGGAGGCAAAGTAGAGATCCGACTTTCTTTCTCAATGTTCCCCGACAACGAAATGCCTCGAGTTCTTTGCGAACCTTTTTCTTTTTTCTCTTTTTTTGGTCAAATGCAGTCTTCCGCTTGACTCCTACTATAACATGGTATCTGTCAAGTAGGTATATGGGTAGGAAGGCTGCTGGCTGCATTGCGTGATCATCAAGGTGGGCCCAGGTACGACCATTGCGCCGGCTCGGGGTTGGGAATAATACTTGCTTGCCCGGGTTGGGACACCTCACTGCTGACGCCGGCTTTGCGACTGTCTGAAGTTCCCTCTTTGCATCTCTTCCCTCCCGCTTGCACTGGTCGTTGATTGTTCAATTGGAGACTTTTTTTGGCTACCGACCGCTACCGACCGCAATTCATTTCATTCAAATTTCACATCAATAACATCGCACCACATTACATCATGGCCAACTCTCCCAACGGTGGTGTCCTGAAGGACCTCTTCGCCCGCGATCTGCCCCGCCACGCCGAGTTGAGCGCGGAAGCCGAAAAATACCCCGCCATTGTCTTGACTGATCGACATCTTTGCGATCTTGAGCTGATTCTCAATGGTGGCTTTTCTCCCCTCGAAGGTATGCTTGCTACATATGGATGCATATGTCTGTCTATCTTGCGACTGGCTCGCAAGTGTTCGTTGTAACCCGCGCTGCGGGTGACGACTCCAAAAGACATGTCCAACATAACATCTCATGTAGCTGATGGCGACGGCATCATACAGGGTTCATGCACCAGAAGGATTACAATGGGTATGAATGCTATTGTGTGCACCACTTCGTCCTTCTTTCTGGTAACAAGCATAAACATGAATGAGTGTATCCGCTTACAACTGGACGTGCAGCGTGGTAGAAAACAACCGTCTTGTCGACGGCGCCCTATTCAGCATGCCAATTACCCTCGATGTTGACCAGCAACAAATCGACAACCTCGCTATCAAGGCGGGAGCCAAGTTGACGCTCCGCGACTCAAGAGATGACCGCAATCTGGCTATTCTGACCGTGGAGGATGTTTATCGACCAGACAAGTAAGGATGCCTTCAGTAATTCTTTCTCAACGCGCCCCTTCTTCCCAAGCCCACATGTATATGTGCATATAAACATAAACATCTAGGTCTAGCTAACATGGTTCCCCCCCTTTCCCAGGGTAAAAGAGGCCAAAGAGGTTTTTGGCAGCGACGATGACACACACCCAGGCGTCAAGCATTTGTTCAGCGTTGCCAAGGAGTTCTACGTCGGCGGTAAGCTTGAAGCTGTCAACAGACTGGAACACTATGATTTTCTCGACCTGCGCTGTAAGTTCGTCTCTGAAACTCATGATTGCGCATGCCAAAACTTGGAAAAGGATACTGACGTGCACATCTTTGGACACAAACAGTCACACCCGCAGAGCTTCGATCGCACTTCAACAAGCTCGGCTGGCAAAAGGTGGTTGCTTTCCAGACCCGAAACCCCATGCACCGCGCTCACCGGGAGTTGACGGTTCGTGCTGCTCGCTCCCAGCAGGCCAATGTGCTCATTCACCCGGTCGTGGGAATGACCAAGCCCGGCGACATTGATCACTTCACTCGCGTGCGGGTGTACAAGGCCTTGTTGCCGCGTTATCCCAATGGTATGGCTGCCCTGGCTCTTCTTCCTCTGGCCATGCGCATGGGCGGTCCCCGCGAAGCACTTTGGCATGCCATTATCCGGAAAAACCACGGTGCCACCCACTTCATCGTTGGCCGTGACCACGCCGGCCCCGGCAAGAACAAGAACGGCAAGGACCACTATGGCCCGTATGATGCTCAGATCTTGGTTCAGAAGTACCAACAAGAGCTTGGCATCAAGATGGTCGAGTTCCAGGAGATGATCTATATCCCCGACAGGGACGAGTACATGCCTGCCAACGAAATTCCCGAGGGCACACGCACCATGAACATTTCGGGCACCGAGCTGCGCAACAGACTCAAGACGGGCAAGGATATTCCCGAATGGTTCTCATACCCCGAGGTGGTCAAGGTCCTGCGCGAGCAGAACCCCTTACCCCGAGAGAAGGGGTTCACAGTCTTTCTGACAGGCTACACCAACAGTGGAAAGGACCAAGTTGCCCGAGCCCTGCAGACCACCCTGAACCAGGGGGGCGGCCGTCCCGTCTCCATGCTGCTCGGCGACACAGTTCGGTCCGAGCTATCCAAAGAGCTGGGCTTCAGCCGCCAGGACCGCGACTTGAACATTGGTCGCATCGCCTTTGTCGCGTCTGAGCTGACCAAGGCTGGTGCTGCCGTGATTGCGGCCCCCATTGCCCCCTTTGAACAGGCTCGTACACAGGCCCGTGAACTGGTGGAGAAATCAGGGCCCTTTTTCCTCGTGCACGTCGCCACTCCTCTCGAGTACTGCGAGAAGACGGACCGGCGCGGCGTGTATAGCCGTGCTCGCAGTGGCGAGGTCAAGGGTTTCACAGGTGTCGATGACCCCTACGAGACTCCTTCCAAGCCAGATCTGAGTGTTGATCTGTCCAAGCAGAACGTGCGCTCCATTGTTCACGAAATCATCTTGTTGTTGGAAAGCCGTGGCCTGCTAGACCGAGTGTGATATCTCAAAATGAAAGTCTGAGTAGAGGTGGATGTTGGTCCGGAGATATGCCACATGTCACATGCCACATAGATTGTGCGCGACATGACGAGACTTTTCTTGCGTTGCCAAGGGAAACACAATAGAATTACAGTGGGCGTACGTACGACATTGATGCGGCGTTTAGACATGACAACGTCTCGATGTAGCCTGCGATGACTAAAATGAGGACGAACATGCCACGGAAGGTTGGGACAACCCATGTCTTGAGGCGCTGAACTTTGGATAGTATGCGTGCACTTGTTTGCTTTGAGTAGAGCAGAAAAGGACGGGAATTCCTCACGACTAGATAAGACACAAACAATACACCCTTGAAATGATTTTACACCACTACATGCCCCGCGGCCCGCGCCGCCCCTGCCACGATCCCGCCACTTGGCATCTTACCACGTGTAATCTTGGCCCGAGTACTTAGTAGGGGGCTTTAACCAGCTTAAGCTAGCCTTTGAACCACGCAGCTTGACTAGCTTAAGTCCTCCTATCATTTCCCCTGGACTCCCTAGAGTAGAAGTATGCATACTTGTGCAATGTATGTGTATATGTACAATCATTCGAGGTGTGTTGTGCATATTGCATGCACATACGAACGTACGAATAGAACCACGAATAAACTAGGACGAGAAACGATGTTGTTTGGCCAATTCATTCCCTTTCACTTAGCTTTTTCTTTTCATCTCTTTTTCTCCCCGGAAAGCGGCAGTGGTAGGTCCCTACTGCTTCTCCTGACTCAGTAGTCGGCAAGAGCGGCTCATGATACCCAGCAATAAGGAGCAAGTAATCTCGGTGCCGTTGTCGAGGATTAGCGTTCCCGGGAGTCCGGAACGAGACACGTAAAAAAGAAGGTGAATGAGATGCTATTCGTGCGCACTTCCTCTGCACAGACCGGTACATCTTTCCAGTCCACTACTTGAACGATTCTGCACCTTGTACGTGGTAGGGCTTCTTGAGCCATTTTAAGTCGGGCGATTCGACATGATCAGGGTATAAGTAGGGATCTGGGGTATCTTATATACATACATATGATACCTGTGTGAGTTTGAAAGGATCTTCGCAGGATGCTAAGAAGGCGGAAGCGTACCGGGGCTTGAAGAAGCATCAGTCATGTAATGGTTATACTGTACATGTCCTGCCTACTTGTATGAATACCGCATATAAATAGGACGGCCTCTGGCCTGCCATCTTTTTATATTCCTCCCACCTGTGGCAGGCGTCTTCCATGGATTTCTTTTTCGCCATTTAGCTCTCTCATTCCCCCCCACCTTCATTATATTAGCAACCATGAAGTTTAGCATTGTACTTGGTAACTTGGCCTTCTGCGCCCTCCAGGTTTACGCCACCCCGGTTAATACCAATGATCTTGAGGCGGGAGACAAGAAATATTGTTGCATTGGAGTGTAAGTCTCTTGAGTAGCTAGAGTACACCCGGACTTTTATCTTCCCTTATTGTTTCAAATCGAAGAAGTTGGGGGGGGGGGAGGGGGGCGGGCGAGGATTCATGACGACACTAACAATGATTATGACTATAAATATATAGAGTCAACTCGAACCATGACAATTTCCACCTCTACATCCAAAGAGGCACCAGGGTCATGGATTTTGATGTTACACCATTCTGCCGAGCACACGGCTTTCAATTCAATGAGGATATTTGTGAAGACTGGAGCATGGGCTTTCAAGATGCCGAGTGTTTTGAGTATTTCGGCTATCAGGCTCAACTTCAAATCATGCCTGCGAATTTCTGCCGACCTTGATGTAGTACTCTCGGCAGCATCCTTAGGATGGGCGGTAGCGGGGGCCATGATTAAGAATACATTGGCTAGTGGTTATACAACACCATGTCATGCTCGTTGACGTAAATGCCGAATGAATATAAGCAGAACGACCTTCGACGTTGCCGCTCCTGTTATTACTCCCACCCGTACAGCATCTCTTGTGACCTTTTTTTTTTTGTCTCCCGCCTGCCGACTCTCTTCTTTATTCTCCCTCGCCCGCGACCATGAAGTGCAGCACTGCTTGGCAGCTTGGCCTTGTGCGCCGTCCAGGCCCACGCCATTCCGGTTGATACTAACGATCTTGAGGTGAGAGATGAAGGGTTCTGCTGCCTCGGGATGTGAGTCTGGACATCAGCTCGGGCACGCACACAACACGCATACTCATATCTTGTTCGATAAATCGACTTATCACAGCATTAATCCTGATGTTGACTTGAAAATATACAGGACCAACTTGAAGCATGATGATTCTCACATGTACGCTCCAAGAGGCGTCGGCCGTCTGTATGTCCAAGTCATACCAGGTTGCCGAGCATTCATCTATCGTAACCACGACGACAGCTGCGATGGTTGGTCGGGTCCCCACGTTTTGGGACGATGCGTGTCGTGAACATTTCGGCTTTTTTGCTCAGCCCCGCCTCATACTTCCTGTATACGGTGCTTATGTACTCTTCCCATGTTCCTGTTCACATCAATGAGCCAACCAGGCCGCGCTGCTGAAGAGCTCGGGGTAGTGTTCACTTTTTCGAATCCGCCCAGTTTGCCAGAGTCGACAATGGAGACGAGAAGGACCGCACATGATGGGTCATTTTGTTCGCTGGCAGGAGGTCCGTGTGTATGCAGGTGTGTATGCAGGTGTGTATGCAGGTATGTATGATGCAGGTCCAATGGTTGTTGGAGCTTGGAGGTCATTTCTCTCCGTGGGCTTCTCTCGATCAATGGTCTGTCTGGTCGGGCCGCGATGCTATCGATGTCTGGGGCTCGCGCAGACTAAGCTGGCTTGTTGGCAACATTTAGCCGGAGACTTCTTTGCAGCCCAACAAGCAAAGCTGCGGTGTGTTGGAGGGTTTTGGACATCTGATCTGGATGGAAACCGACCAGACTAGACATCACCAGACATCCCCGGACATTGATTAGGTTGGGCCAGGCAGCGAGGCCAACCAACGGGTGCCAGGCGGGCGGTGCAAACCACAGGCAGGCGCTGATTGCGTGGCGAGGGTGCGGGGTGCGAGGTGCGAGGTGCGAGGTGCGAGGTGCCAGTTCCAGTTGCTAGGTGGCAGGTGGCAGGCGCCAGGTGCCAGTTCCTAATTGCCAGTGCCAGGATGCTAGTGCGAGATGCCAGTGCCAGTGCCAGTTGCCAGTCCAGTGCCAGTGCCAGCGCAATAAGTACCTAGTCACTAGGCGTCAGATGTCAGTCAGATGCTGGCAGTCTCTCTTGAAATTCTTGAACCGTTAGTCCGGTTCGACATAGCTGGTGTCGACCTTTTCCCGGGAAAAAAAAAAAAAAAAAAAAAAAAAAAAAAAAACGGCCAATCCTTATCTATGTTTTCGAACTCGTGAACTAAACTCTCCTCAGCATGCACTCACGTCGGACGCAAGTCGGTGGGAGGGAACAGATGGATGCTACCCGCCCACAGTCAGCAAGTAACATCGAAGCGCGATGCCACCTGCCAGACGAGAAAAGCCCCAGTCTCGCCTCCGAACAGCGGCGGCGACTGGGAGGAACAAGAACATCCACCCTGCTATCCAGATAGCTTCAACAGTTCATCTAGTCTAGCCTAGTCTAGGATCGGTGCAAAAACCCCATGTCTAGTGTTGAGGGTGCATTCTCTTGTGAGTCGTCGTGGTCGAGGTCGTGGTCGGGTCGAGGTCGTGCGACCAACAAATAAGCGGCGACTTGGTTGAAGGATCCCAGACGACTTCCAGGTCACATCTGGCGCCTGGTGTCCCCCCCCCCTCCCCCCGCCACGGATGTCAGAGGGCGCGCCTGGGCCCCGCCTGCATGTGCACTTCAGCTGTGCAACAACCCAGACCTGCAACCAGAGTTCGCGCGTCCATGTCTGGTCTGCTCTGGTCCGCTCTGATTGGACCAGGCGGGACTGGACTGGACTTTGCATCTGCGTCCCAGACATACACCATACACCACTCTATGTACTACTTACTGCATGGTGCACACTGCCCGCCCGTCCGCCAGTGCACCAGTGGGCGGCCACCTCCCTCACCTCACCTCTCACCTCTCACCTCCCCAGTCCAGTCCAGTCCAGTCCAGTCCAGTCCAGTCCAGTCCAGTCCAGTCCAGTCCAGTCCAGTCCAGTCCAGTCCAGTCTAGTCTCCAATTGACTGTTCAGGACGGACCAGATACGACAGACTCACAGTTGATGGCCGAATTGCCCGACGGCCGTTCCTCTTCTATATTCTTCGATACTCCTTGATTCATTGTTTCTTTCTGTGGCCATCACTCCTCCCCGCCCCCCTCTCTTCCTCTTCAATTCATTTTCCGTACTCTCTTTGAAAAATATCGTCATCTCTTTTTTTATCCTAGTATCTTATCTCATACACTACCCCTCTTTCTACGCCGTTCAATAATTTGCCCCGCAATCTTGCGTCGACTTCATCTTCACCGCACCGCTCTCGACCCTGTTGCCCAGCCAAGCCCAGTCAAGCCCAGCCCAGCGTAGGCCTCGATAAACATTACAAGCCATTCGTCTTTGAACCCGACGGAAAACTATACGACCCAGCCCATTCCTCTCCACTACTCATTTTCAACATCAATCGGCCATTCTGCGCATCAGTCTAATCTTTTTTCTTTTTCTATATATATTCTTTCCTCCACAACTAGTAATTTGACAGCGTTTTTTTTCCTGTACTCGTCGGATTTTCGCCTCTGGCCCGGCTCGGCAGCGCCTGATGATCTACCATGCCTTCCCAGGAGCATGATGCCGACGTCGTTTCTGTTGCCGACGAGGCGTCGCACGATAAGCACCGACGATCTAGATCCGAGAGAAAACCAGAACGAGAAAGGGAAAAGGAAAGAGAAAGGGACAAGGACAAAGACAAGGACAAAGACAAGGACAAGGACAAGGACAAAGAAAAGGACAGAGACAAAGATAAGGACAGAGAACGAACAAAAGACAGAGACAGGGACAGGGACAGGGAACGAGACCGAGATCGCGACCGCGAACACCGCCACAGGTCGTCCAAAGTCTCTTCTCGAAGCAAGCTTGGCGTTGAGAGCAGTGAAGCGTCCACCAGACGTCATCATCGCAAGAGAGACAAGGACGGAGACGGTGACAAAGAAAGGGAAAGGCATAAGGTGCGGGATTCCCACAAGGATAAAAATCATTCGACGGACAAGCACGGTTCGTTTAGCGATTTGACGTCAAACATGTCCAAAATCTCGTTGGATAACCAGCGCGTATCTTTACCGTACCCGACCTTCAGCAAAGCTCATAGCAAAGAGGCAGTCGTAAGCCGCGAGGACTTGGGTGGTCGGCGGCAGTCTACTCCGCTGACTCCTGAGCCTACGGATGCTGGTGATGAAGCGCAGACGTCCAAGTCTCCCGAACTGCGTCGGAATTCATCAACCTCGAAAACTGGTGATAGACCTCCCACTCCACCAGAAACGGACCTATCCGCCGAAAAAAAAAGAGGCGCCGGCGATAACAGAGCCTCTGAAAACGGCCGAGCCAAATCTACACTATCGGGAGTTTCTCGATCGGCTTCTCGCCGAGACGATGCGTCCAAAGTCAGCAGGAGATCTGGCTCGTCAAGTCAGGCAACTTATGTCAAAGCTCGGGACCACAAATCTCATGAGAAAATCCGCTCATCTGGCTCAGTAAGATCGAGCTCTTCGCGACATTCCATCAAGCGTTCCGACTCGGTTCGAAGTAGCTCCAAGAAAGTGGACCCACGGGATCGTGGCTCTTCGCCATCAAGCCTTCAGGACTCATCTCCACAAACACCGACGCTGACTGCAAGGATTCCACCACATGTCTCTCAAGGATGCAAGAACAGATCTGTATCCGATCTTGGAGAAAACGAATCCGTCTTGCCTTCCAAGACAGCGACACCAGCACCCATGGCGGGCCCTCCGCCACCACCACCGCCACCGCCGCCCCCAGCCGTCGATATTCACGAAGTACCACGAGTCGACTATCTCCTGCAGAATGGTGGTCTTTCTTACCCTGTCGCACGGAACTTCTTATCAGTTCTTCCTTTGCAGAACGGAGCTCGCCCCCTCAACCCCCCCTTGTCCGGTGCAGATACTCTATTCTCGCCCTTTTTTAATCTCCTCGACCAATACTCCAATGTCCTCAGTAAGCAAGGGTCTATCGCAGTGGCAACGGGCCACCGCTCAGTAGCAAGACGTCTCTTGGACCGACTCGAAAATGTCTTTTCGCGTGATCTCCCCCCTCACGGCTGCGCATGTGTCATGTGTGATCAGTCTCACGAAATTCACAAGGGCTTGACATGGGGTGATGTTCTCGAATGGGTCAGTGGTCGGATTGAGCTTCCATCTTGGCCACCTTTTGACCTGGCCGAGATTGGCTCAAAAGCTGCCGAAGTATCTGCTGAAGTTCCTCCCCGTCCTGCATCTCCTGTAAAGATGGATCCCGACATTGCTGAAGAGTTTCGCGAGCATTATCTCCGCCAATCAAAAAAAGTGAGATCCGCCGTCGACAAGTGGCTCACCAACACTGGCGAAAATCCAGTGCCTCCGCCGCAAGATGTCGACGACGAGACCCTCTCGTTTGCCATTCTGACCAACATGGAAGCTGAAGACCGTCCGTTTTTCAATGCGCTGCTTGCTGGGTCCAGAGAACTCAAGTCAGCAACACGAGCCCCGACCCCGTTACATCGCCCACGGAATGACTTTATCATCAAGTCGGGACTTTCGCTCCAGCGTCTCTACCGCCTACAGCAGATTCCACGAGATGCCGAGTGTGCCAGTTATCTGGTGAAGAATCCCCACACCCATGATCTTCTGGTGACCATCTCCAACATAAACAGCTCTGAATGGGAGATTTTGACTTCTGGTCGTTTTGATGGGTTTCTTTGGTCTGGGGCCGATGCAGACGAGATGATGTCGGGGGTGGAATCGCGCGGTGAAACCCCACTCGGCTATCGAGGATCGGTAAGCCCCAATTCGCGAGGAAACATGTCGGCCACGGGGACGAGGAACAGTAACACACCGTTTTCTCCCTATTCACGAGGCACCACGCCTTCCTCGTTTGTCAGTATCGCATCGTCTGGCACTCAGGGGGCGAATCGACAACCCGTATCTAACGATGAGGAGATGGAAATGGCTGCCATCGCCGAGATAGAACGAGAAATCTACGCCGGCATGGAATGCCTGGAAGATGCATTTGAAAAACTACACCAGAAGGCCGAGACGGTTCGAACAGCCTTGCGACAGCGCGGTGCGGGTTTGATGCAAAATCTCCAAAGTCGTCGACGCATTGATGTCCTTCCCATGCCCGGGTCTGGCAACTCGCAGCAATCTGGATATGAACGGCCGGCTTGGGCAGTCGGAAGTGATGATGCTGAACCAGCGAGTGATGATGATTGGGGACTCGACGACATGGACATTATGCCCGACGATTCGGCGAGTAACATTAGCAGCTCACGTCATCGACGGCCCAAACGTCGTACTGAGCGTCGCACGCCAGCTCCGATTGAAGAAGACGAGGAAGAGTGAGCTCAGCTCATGCTGTGGCCGTTTGAGTTTGACTGGAAGTGTCTTATATCTTTTTTTATTATTACTTTCTTTTCTCCTTTTATTTTTTATTCTTCTCCTTCTTCTTCTTCTTCTTTATAATCTTTCATTTACAGCGGAACCCATTGGCAACAGCACTGATAACAATCAGGAAAGTCAAGCCCATGACAGAAACTTTTGCTGGACCAAAAACAAAATTATAAACCGAAAAAAAAAAACCCCGAAACCACTTAACGAAAAATGAAAAGAATGTTTATGCGCAAAGATGATAATGGGAAAATGAAGGAAACGAGAATCTTAGTGTCTAGTCTGCCGCATACCTCCATGTTGGAACCAGGAAACGGAAAGCAAATTTGGATGAATACATGAATGGATGGCTGGATGTACGTCTCACTAATGACATGATATGTTCTACGTTCTGTCAGGGTTAGTATTTGCAGTACACGGGGCTTGAGTTACTTTGCCGTGCGTGTTGGCCGTTTGCAGTTTTGGCTTGGCTTGAGCTCTGTCGGAGTGGAGTGGCAGGGGATTGGATGAAAAGCAATGATATGAAATATTGCATGGAATGGCATGTCTGGCGTTGATAGCATAATGAAGGATATTGATTGCGATGTTGTCTGCTAATTGTGTTGTGTTGATTTGGCGGTGTCGTTCGGATGAGATTTGTGTCTGGCGGTGGGGGGACTGATTTACGGTTGATTTGATATTTTGTATAGGTCGCAGATATGCATATGTATGTTGTATGTATGTATGTATGTATGTATGTATGTATGTATGTATGTATGTATGTATGTACGTACTATTATATACATTGCATAAAATTAAATATGCATATGCATCTATATGTATGTATAGATCTATAATATATGTATGTATATTATGTATGTAGGTATATATATCTTTCAAAAAAGGAGAGAAACAAAGCACGGAAAAATGCACAACTAAAATTGATAGAAAACATGACTTTGAAGGTGTTGCGTCTGGTTCCTGCCCGTTCAACGACTCTCTCCTGTAGTGTGTCCTAATGGCCCCTCGGTCCTCCCTTGACAAGCTTCATCACATTGGCCAAATACCCCTCCACGCCACCATACTTGGTCACGATCCGGGCCATGTCCGCCTCGGAGACGGAGCTCTTCCTCGTGCGGCCGAGGATGCCCGTGTTGCGTGTGCTGGGGATGCGCAGCATTTCTGTCTCGACCTCCCAGCCACAGTCCTCGGCAATGCAGGACACCCAGTCGACGAGGGAGGCATATGTTGATCGGGGCTTGGTTTTGTCCCTGGGCGGGCGGGCGCGGAACTTGTCGCCCGTCAGGTTGTGACTGCAGCAGGGGATCATGAGGAAGGGGCAGTGGGATAGAGCGCCGAGGATGGGGGTCCAGGGGGTCAGTTCGTCGGCGTGGTTGGAGATGATGAATGTGCCGGAGTTGAATGTGCCGTCGTGGACTTGCGAGGGGTCAAGCTGGGTGAGGGAGGAAGGGTGGGAGCCGGACTCTTTGGACTTATCCGAAACAGTAGTCGCGGTGACTATTGGTAGGAGAAGTTTCTCTTCGAGAGAGCGGCCCGTAGGAGAGCTGGCCGAGGGCGTGGTGTAGGTGGGCCATGACTTGCGAGCGCGCGCGTCGAATCCCCATCCCTCGTAGCCTTCTTTCTGCAAAATGTACACCAGGAGGCCGTTGCCGCAGCCAATGTCAACGAATCCCGGGAATGGAGCGTCCTTGTACATGTCTGACCAGAGCTCCATAAGGAAAGTGGCGATACCGAGGTCTTCGAATACGTGCTTGCCGGGATCAGTGACTTCGGCCCAGGTGTTGACGAGATGACGGGCATATTTGGTCTTGAGTTGCGCATAGCGGTTTTGAAATCTTGCTTGGGGAACGACAAGGTCATGATGGACTCGTTTGACGTAGCCTGTTGTTGATCCTTGGCCGTGTTTATACAGGATCTCGAGCAGATGGTACGCCACGCGATCGAGTTTGGGATCCTTGAGTTCGTCCTCTGCACCGCCGAGGAAGTGTACGGATATCGTTCCGGTACTTGAAAGAGGACTCCATTGGTGGAGATGCGCGATGCCGCGAACCTTGGGGTGGTAGAAGGGGAGGTCCTGCAGCGAGGATGCGTGGGGGAGATAGACGACAAGTGTTGTGATTTGATCTTGTGCTGGATCATGGACATGATGGTACGTGCAGGTTTGGTTGAGAGGTCTGTCTCTTTTCTCGCTTCTTGGTATCAATCTGCGCACCAGAGTGCGCTGTCTGGTCATTTTGGCAATGTCCCGCACGATGGGCTTGTCGTCTCCAGACAAGCTGTCGACTTGGCGGCTGTCGACCGAGTGTTGGCTCTGAGACTCGGCTGCATCGTCGTACAGAATGTCTGCGCGGTAAAGCCACGTGGAATTGAGATTGGGGTTGTGTATCATGTTCATCATTATGCGCGAGAACGCTTCGGGGTCGAAGGTGCAGCCATGGCTGAAGAAGGGAACCCAGGCATCATGGCCATTGTCGGGGGTTACATCCTGGAAGTAAGGTGAAGTTGAAGGCGGGAGTTGATGGGGCTCAAAGGGCATGCCGCAGGCTGCAGGTTGTGAGGAGACTGGTGGCGGTGACTTGATCCTGGATCATGGATCCTGGATATCAAAAACTGTCTGGAGTATGCGGGAGGTGTTTCGGTCCAGCGACGGGGCCTTATTCTGACGGCAACATCGTGTCGGTTCTTGCCGAGTTTGATGCCGCAGATTGAAAATCTCAGGTCTGCGGCGTTTGGCGGGGCAGAATCGAGAGGGAGTCGGTCGAGCCACTCCAGTCGAGCCACTCCAGTCGAGTCGACAGGCCCAGGTGTCAGCCAGCCGGCCGGCCGCATGTCCAGGCAGCTGCTGGCGGCCGACTGGGCTGTCGGCTTCCCGTGCCAATTGTTGTCTGTATCGAGGGTCGAAGAGAGTGGAAGAAACTGGAAGAAGAGAAGATCCGAGCGATGCAGATGCTGCCAGTCTTTACCGCGACTGCTACTCGTGGCATCGCGGCATCTGTTTGCACCACCGGCTCCTTATCAAGGTTCGCGTCCGTCTACCACGATGGCACCGCCGGGTTGATGTCACCGGACCGCTCGCTCGCTCGCTCGCTCCGTAAGGACATAGATGCAAGGGACCTATGACATGGCATGACGGAACGTCCACGACGCTCACCCGCTCATCGCGGCTCTTGATGGAGGGGCGCGCGCATCGCGTGAAGAATTCATGAGGTCACGTTCATCCGAGTCTCGGGTCTCGAGTTTCGCGCCTCGAGTTTCGCGCCTCAACTTCCGACCACGAAATATGATACATGATTGCGCTCAAATCCCCATAGGCATCAAGCTGCCATTCACGCGCCGGCCGCAGCGAACGGCTCGCATCATTTGTTGTCTGCAACTTTATGAGCTTGTCACAACTCCAACTCGAGCCAGCCCTCTCCAAGTCTTGAGCCCCACTGACATCCTAGACTCCTGACATCTGAAGGGCGCGTCGGCTCCGCCGTTTCTAGACGAGGGCCTGGCCACGGCGCACCTGGAATACCTGAAATACCAGGCACCCACAGGTCAAGACCCCTCGCGCTCGCCAGCGGCCGCGGCGGGGCAATTGGCCACCGCCCGCTTCTGCCCACACTGCCCCCCCCTTCTGCCCCTCTGCCCCTCTGCCCACCACTCGGCGCCGGCGCTGGCCTTTCGTCCCACCCGCTAGCTGGCTGGGCTGGGCTGGGCTGGGCTGGGCAGGTGCCTCCAGCTGCTACAGGCAGACAGACAGACAGACCATTTTCTTCCTCCACCGTCCACCCACTTCCTTCCGCTTCATCACGTTTAAGCACCAAACATTCCGCCCTGCCGTCGCGAACGCTGTCTCAGCCCTCGTCTCTTCCCATCGTGCATCTGCAAGTAACCAGCCTCACGTCGTACTTGGACTCTTTACAAATCTTCTCGCCACTTCGCGTTCCTACGATCCCAACAACAAACACAAAACCCCTCCACCCACCCCCAAACCCTTCGCGAGGCATCTCTCTTTCCGGCCATCCGCTGCCACACCTACTTCCCTTTTGACAACAACCCATTTCCCAAAGTCACCCCTCAACGTCCGAGTTTATGTCCATCGAAAATCTTAAGACCTTTGGTATGTTTTCTTCTACTCTCTCTCCGTCTTCAAAACGATCTCGGCCAACGCCCTCCTCTTTTTTTGAGGGGCTGGTTTCCACCCCTCCCTTGAGCTCGCGGACGTCGTCAACCCTCGAATGCTAACTTTTTTTCTCGCTTGATAGATCCCTTCGCCGAGGCCGACGAAGATACGGGCGAGACCAAGCAGGCATCGAACTATATCCATATACGTATTCAGCGTACGTAAATATCTGGTTTATTTGGCCATTTGTACTGCATAAACAATTTCGAGTCACGAATGGTATTTCCTTTTAACAAACTCTCTTACTAATTGTTTCTTTAGAGCGTAATGGACGCAAGACCTTGACCACTGTACAGGGTCTCCCGAAGAAATTCGACCAGAAGAAAATTCTTAAAGTTATCAAGAAGAAATTCGGTAAGTGATTTTCGGGCCTTTTGTCGACTCTCTACTCATCACGGAGCCGGCAAAAATTACAGCCACATTTGGAAGAAATTCGAGGCTTCCATTTTACTAACCACGCCTCTTGCAGCTTGCAATGGCACCATTGTCAATGACACTGAAATGGGCGAGGTGATTCAGCTCCAAGGTGATCAGCGCAAAGATGTTCAAGAATTCCTCATCGACAAAAAAGAAGGTCTCGAGCTAGATGCCAAAACCATCAAGGTCCACGGTTTCTAAGCCCGTAATGCGCCGTTGCCCCGTCAGCTTCTAGGTCACCAAGCAGGTGTCCATTCACTGACGCAGAGGACGGTTTGGGACGAAATTGATCCCCCGCGTATTGCGACTCAGATCCAGGTGTATCGACATAAACAGGGGCTCAACATTGCTCCAAATACGCTCAAGGACGACGGCCGTTCTTATTCACCGATGCGTGAGATTTTATTTTGGCTTGGTGGTAATAAAACCTGAATTGAGAAAGTTGTGCTTGCCGTGCCCTGCACTTGGTCGCGGCGAGTGGCAAGGTTTGGCATTATACTGCTTCTCGGCATGGCGTGCCAGTCGCTGGTGGAATTTGTTTTATTAGGCGGACTCGGCCGTAGGCCACGACAGCATAGTCAAATGGAATTTCAATTTTTCTCAAGTCTCCACAAAGGTGCATGATCAGCCAAGCACGGCAGATTCGTGCTTGCCTGCCCCTTTTAGTCACACAGAATACGTGCCGTAGCTGAAGAGGCGGCGTGTGCCAAAACATCATATCATCGAGGCCGGAATGCCACGTTAAATCTGGACAGGATTGACACAGAGTCGCTCCCAACGCCAGCATAACAGACTTGATTCTCTTTTTTTCTGTGTCTTTCCGACGACAATGAACGCACATCTCGACGGCAGGTTAAGTAAGTTCGGTCACCGACGGAGAATGAATTTGTTTGACCTCGAAGGGGTATCGGGGTACACAGAGCTCTGTTTCACAATAAAACACCAAAAGGCGCATGTCCTTGGTCTGATATCATATAAAAAGTCCACCCACAACCAAAAAAAAAAACAGAATGGCTCCTATGAACATTTGGCTCATTCCCAAGCAGCGAGCGCCAGCTTCTCGTGAGTATTGTTGTGCATGTGCACTCTTGGGCAAATTTAAGCTTGTTTTGCTATATTTATCCCTTCACCCCTTCTTTCCTTGTGTCTCCATCTCTTTCGTTTTTTTTTTTCCTTTCTTTCCTTTGCTTCATCTTGGAGTATATATTTAGTATCGTCTTTGTCCGTCTTCTTCTCTTCATTCTTTTATCAAAGGTCCGTCCGTTCAATAGCGCCCTTGATTTGTGCCAACATGGTATACGTCTCGTTGCAGAATCGTCGAATTCGTCCGACCAGCGGGATGGTGGGGTAATTCAGCTGAAAAGAGTGCATGTGTACCAGCAAGGTGACCATGCTGATGTAGCTTGCTATCGAGAAGACGTTGATGGATGTCGAAGTTTCCTTTCGGATGTTGATTTTCTGGTGCGTGATGTGGTAGCTTACTGTTAGTGTCTGTTTACGAAAGGGGGGATTTTGTTAGCTGATTTATTCGGACTGGGATCTCGAATAGAAAAGACTCCATCTTGGTGTGCATCTTGGTAGTACAAAAGAACATTCTCGATTTGGGGGACAAAACGTACGGTAGCCATGCCGATCCATCCGGGGAGCATCAGTCTCGCATCGTCAAAGCCTCCAGCCAGAGAGAGTACTGTCATGGTGAGGTACGCATTGACGGCGTTGATGGTTAGGAGGCGGACAATGGTCGCCTGGGGTGTGTAGTGGATAAGCCTGTTTGCATTTAACAAAAGAGGAAGAGCAATTAGCAATCGACTTGGAACATGAATAAGTCATATTAACATAGTGAGAGAAGCCCACTTGGGAAACTGACCATCGAGACATGAGGCAATCGGTAAAGAAGAAGGCCAGATAGCCGCACGCGAAGCTCTATACGTAGGATACGGAGATTAGTACGAGTTGGACGAGTTAAGACGGGAAAAATTGTTTTCCACACGTGAAATCATATCTAAAACAAACCCATATGGTAGCCAGTGCGCCTTCTGTCAGGGCAAACGGAACCGCATCCTGGCTGCTGTGTAGACGGCCGTCCGAGCTGCCTCCCCTCACGACCACAATCCTCTCCGGACCAGGAAGAATACTCAGGACGAGCTGCAGAGCGCACGGTAACCCCCACCAAATAGCGGGAGCAATGGAAAGTAGACGAAAGGCAAATAGGTATGGATGCCAATGGGGATTGACGTTCAAGACAACCGCGACACGGGGCTGCAGCATCGAGGACTGGACAGGCGGCGGGGAGTCGGCGTGGCGGTGGTGATGATGGCTGTGACTGCGTTTGCGGGTGCCGCTGAGGGGGGCATCAAAGACGGAGGCAGCAGCATTGGCATCGACGTCGACTTGGTGCTGCAACGATGTGTTGGATGTGGTTGCAATGGTGGATGATCTCGTGAGCGGGCGGAGGTTCGGGGACAATGAAGGTGCGATGATGCTCGACGAGGCCCGGCGATTAGAACGGGCCATCGCCATTGCGCACCCGCCCTCACTCAGGCCATGTGGGTTGAGTATATTGATGTTGAGATGGGATTTTTTTTTTTTTTTTGTGTTTCTCTTGTTCCTTATGGCGTGACTTTCGAGTCTTTGTACATATAGGTATATAGATTTTTCCTTTCTGTTCGTTCCAAAGCTCTCGTGTTCCCTTGGGTTCGGCTTATCAAAGAACTGAACAGAGATGGCGCAACGATGCAGGGTTGCAGAGTGGGGAGAGGGCGGGAGGGCGGAGGGGGGGGGGGGGTTTCTCTCTGTCTCTGTTAGAGTTGATGGGCTTCCAGGTCCAGACACGCTTATGAGCCGCGGAAGACACGGGAAAGAAGCAAGAAGCTAGGCAGGCAGCGGTCAATGGGATGGGATGGGATGGGATGGGATGGGATGGGATGGGATGGGATGGGATGAAGCAACTTGTTCAACACGGGTTGCTTCGCGCGAAAGGGCAGGAGCTAGTCAGTTTGGCATATGCAAAAGAGGGGAAAGAAAATATGGCCAGGTGAACTTGAGCTGGCAGGCAGGTATGTACGTATAATGTACGTATAATGTTATCATGTATGACCACAAGGCAACGGGCGGGTTTCAATCTTTTGTCTTGCCAAGCCGGTCAAGATGAGTCTGCTTCCTCCTGGCTGCTGTGGTCAGTACTTATCAGGACGTTTATGTATCTCCAGCAGGAATGGAGGCAGTGACGCCAAGCTGCGTCTAGCTTGAGTACAGCTGTTTGGTTGGTTGGTTGGTTGGTCGACTGCTTCGCTGGCTGGCTAGGAGAATAGAAAAGGGGGGGGTTCTGGATCCTTTGGAGAGGAGAAATGACGATCTTGTGACAGCTGATGTCGACTTGGGCGACGTTGCATTTATTTACACCTTTAATTTTACTGAAGAAACTCTTTGGTTCTGTGCGCGCATGATTATTTTCTGTGGTGCTTTCCCTCTGCTTCTCTCAACTTTTTTTTTTTTTTTTTTTTTTCTCCCTCCTCCGTTATCAAGGATGGCGGGCTGGAATCTGGAACTCAATGGCCTCAGAACGCTCGGCAAGGTACGGGGACAGGGGTACTTGGTTAGCGACCAAGGTTAGCGACCAATTGCTCGCCGGCGGTGCTGACTCGTCGGGTTGACTGCCGGTACATGCGTCAAGTACTTGTGGGTCCCTTGTCTAACCCTAACCCTTGCCATCTGGCATCTGGCATCCCGCACTCGTCCTCTTACATGACTTTTGATGCTTCTTCTACAGCTTGACACTTAGACACCAATCGTACGACGTGTTGTTGAAAATCTTCAACACAATACTGAGTCAGCTCCAGTCCGTAGGATAAAAAAGGTTCGCGACCAGTGACGATCGTTTCCCACCTTTTGCTTCTTGATTTGATCAACCAGGAACAGGAAGGGGGGGAAACAAACAAAACAGGGATATATACACCAGACGCTTTGCCGACCATCTGAATAGCAAACACAGCCTTTTGTCAACCCAAGCTGATATCTCCATAGTAGTCTGACTCGGTTTGCTGCTCACGTGCAGCTCGGTACACACTTGGTCACTGACAAGGATGAGCACACTATGTCCGGGTATCTTGTTTGCTTTCATGCGCAGCGTCTATCACAGCTTCGTTCGTCGTCGTGTCGGAACGGGTGTTACCGCTTTCTATAACCGTAATCTACATACATGTGTAAAAATGTCCTATTACGGGCCATTCCGTGCATGGTTTCAGCCACATGTCATGCAAGTGTTGCTTGCTTTTTCGCTTTCAGGGGTAAACCCGTCCAGTCAAGCACAGAGGCGTAAGGATAACGCAGCAAAGCGAGGTGATGTCTGCATCTTAAGGCTAGACTCCCTTCTGATGAACATCGGTCTCTCGATATGATGATGGCCAGAGTGCCATCGTTCAGCACCAGACAAACAAAAGTCGAAGAAAAAGAAAATATCCAGTGGGACTCAATCTTGTGGCTTGCTCGTAACGAGATGGGTCAGCACGGTGCCGTGGAACTTGACTGGAAATGGTTTGTATTTGCAGGTCGCAAAGCTAAAGTATTTTAGTCGACACTATACAGTCGACACTATACAGTCGACACTATATCATGTTTTTTTTTCTTGCGAGTTTTGCAAATACTTCCACTTTACAGCACTTATTTGCTGTCATTATTTCTTTTCAAAGATCGATAGTTTCACCTCGGGGAGAGCGACCATGACGTCTATGGTTGCCATCACGGTAAGGTTATCATAGTTTGGCCATTACAGCGAAAGGGTCTCTTCTTGGATCGTACTCGCTTGTGCTATTATGGACAAAAGCTTGCAGAGACGGCAAGAGGATTCAGATCTCGCTGTGTTGATACTTGATATGCGAAAAGAGATTGGTGCTATGCGACAGGAAATATCAGCCAGACTAGACCAAAGTCTCGTGTCGACCTCGGGACTGGACAAACGAATTTTGGCCATCGAGAACTCCTTTCTGCTTCATGTCAACACGCGGCTGGACAATCTTGAGACCGGGGTCATGACGACACACCTCGACATTCAGAGTTTGGCTCTAGAAATTGATCAGGGGCATGACCGGGTCTTCGCGAGCGTAAACCACGTCCGTGGCGCCGTCTTTGACATTGTGCAGGAGTCCCACAAGCAAACACATCAGACGATTGATGTCCTGTCCAAGAGCCTCGTTGATAGCAATGAGAAGACGAGGAATAGCTTCCTCGAGATTGGCCAAAGTATCGACAGCAGTCGGGGTGCCGTGCTGAACAAACTCGACACGGCGCACAAGGAAGTCAATTCGACCATCTGCAACAAGATTGACAACGCCAATGGGAATGTCAATCAGAATATCTTGGACAGCCGAGATCATGTCTGCGACAAGATGCGCCAAGTCCAGCAGGAGGTGGGGAGCTCTCGTCGTCGAATCAACGAGAAGATCAACTTGATGCACGAAGCCATTGCCGGCCTTCTCCACGACACGCGCGATATTTTCACGCACAAGATGGATCAGGTCACAGTCATCTTAACCTCTACGCTGTCCGCTCTGCGTGAGATTAGAAAGAGCTGTCCGAGCACTGGGACAAAGAAAGTGAATTTCCCAGGTGAAAGTAAGCATCCTATACTTGTTCTTCACTTTCTCTCCCGCTAATGTGAAGCTTGTCTGTATCATTTGTGTGTATATCAGGTCTGATAGATGGCTCAGTGCGGGATCCTGACACTGATGTGGACAGCGAAACATCAAAGAAGAAAAAGAAACGACTTGAGTTTCTCAAGATTTCCAAGTACTAGTTTCATCTGATTTTTGTTCTTGCTTTAATTCTCTTTTTCCTATAAAAAGTCAATAATTCTCAGAGAGGGCATTCCCTCCGCTGCCGCGACGGTATTGGGACTAAAACCTGCCTCCGTCTGCGTTACTCATAGACTGTACGATGTCTTCGTGTACATAAGCATGTATATATATCTATCTCGACAAAGATGCACATTTTAAGATGAGCTTTCCTGTCGCTCTCTGACGCAGGCGCTTAATTGGGTAATCCTCGATGCCACGTTGCGCAGCGCACCGGCAAATGCCAACACAATGGATTTTTTTTTATCTACGTTGACTATCACGCATCACACATCACACACAGGGATACATTCAAAAATTCTATTACTAACTCCAGTCACGCTGGTGGCTGATTGGTCCTCCAACAGCTCGGAATGTTATTATCCTACTGGCGGAACTGCGTCATGACATGATGGCCATGCGGATTTACGAGCACCACTACGGCCTGAGCCCGAGTCTGATGGGGGCTAAGAATCCCCAGAGGTGGCGGTGATGAAAAGCAAAGATATCGACGACTCGACGAGGCTCACTCTGGGCCGCTTCTTTGCTGATGCTGCACTCCACCACTCCATGCCTGCATGTCACTCAAATCCAATCTCCTGGGACTCAAGTCGCCGCGAATCACAGCGTCAGGATTGTTACAGCTTCGCCGCTATCCACTTCTCTGCCTCTAACACATCAAGCCGAGATAGCAAATTACCGACTTCTCTCCAGTCTTAGTTTCCTCTATATATCGAGGTTAGATGCCTGCTGGAACAGTTGACGAAAAAAAAAAGGAGATTTCACGGGTATGTACCATGGCTACGAATCAGGAAGGCTCCTTGGTTCAACTTCGAGATGGCGCCCACTTGTATTTAAAGGAGCTCGGCGACGGCGATAAGTCAAAGCAGCTCGTCATAGCTCTGCACGGTGCCACCGGTGTTTCTGATCATACAGAAGCAGAAGAATCTTTCGGCTTTCTCGTCTCGCGGTTTCGAGTCACTGTCTTCGATACTAGGTAGTGGGAAGAGTGACTTGAAGTGGCCTTTTACTCATATGAGCTGAGGCGAATATCGCAATGTGTGCGTGCGTATGCGTGCCTGCGTGTATCGACTTTTCTGAGTTGAGTCTTGATGTTGTTCGAGATATATTTCGGCCGCCATTCCGCTGCGATTTGTCCCTAGCTGACGAAGAGATAGGATAAGGGCAGGCCCGGAACCAATGATACTTGCAGCAGGCTCCTATGGTGGCATTGTCGCTTTGGAATATGCCATCGCATATCCCAGTTATGTGTCCGCCCTGAAATTGCGTGATACGTGGGCCTGCGGCTCAAAAGCCGCAATGTACAGCCTCAAGTCATCTTTGACTTGTCCACGTATCAAGGTCGATGCCTAGCGTCAGTACAGAACTTGGATTGGCATGTCAAAGGAAAACAATGATTTGCGAGCTGCATTTCTGGAACTTCTTCCCATGTACAGGCCTGAAACGTCAAGCTGTGCGGTAACACCAGAAAGCATGGACTTGGATAAACTGCATCTGCATTACGAGACGCACAACTTGGCCATGAGCTACAACCAGCCGCGGTTTATTTGAGTTCGAGACTTAGCGAGATCTTCACGCCTGCCCTCATACTGGTCGGACGACATGACCTCATTGCCCCCGTACACTTCAGCGAAGAAATTCATGGACTGATGCAGAACTCTCAGCTGAGTGTATTCGAAAAATCTGCATATTCCACCGGTGACCGAGCCAGTGGCTTTCCAAAACAGAGTGATTGACTTCTTGGACTATTTCAAGACATGACATGTTCTCTCGCCTCGTCTCGTTTCGTAGGTTTGTCTGGTTCGTTGGCTATCGAACGATGTATATATCGTATATAGGTGTACTGCGTCTGTATTCTTTTTCTTAGACTTTTAGATAAGCTGCAAGGTTTCCCGTCAAGATATTTTTTCAAGAGCTTTGTCACTCGCCATCATCATGCTCCGTTCCTGGAATAAGGCGCAGATGCCGAGATTTACCTCAACTCCGAGCCTCTATGAATATTCATTCGGTTTACTCTGACTCTTCCTAGTTTGATAGCTCTTGCTGTAACTATGCCGGGCCTACTGGCAAAGGGCTATTGTGTAGCACTCTGGAGGGCATTGTCCCCCTGTCAAGTTTGGGTCGTGCAGTCGAATGGGCAAAGACTTCAGACAAAGATCCATGGACTTTCTTCGTGAGATGATACAGCTGTTGCAGTGGCTATAGCTGTCCTTACTAGCCATCCTTGAATTTCTTTGATGATGTCGGTTGACGCGCACACGAGAACATGAATGTGGAATTCCCACTCGTAATCGGCGGAGCATCGCTTTTCAAGACGTCGATGGGTTTATGAAAAAGAAAATTGAAATAAATTCATGAGAGACTTGTTGACATGAGCATAGATTCTAGGTGTCGTAATATTACGATTCTCCTATTAATGTGAATTCGGGATTTCAGCCGGCTTGATGCAGAGCTCACATTGTATATATCCCGTATATCTCCGCGTACGAGCCACTACCCACACTTGGCCAAGGCCAATTCAGGAGAACAAACAAACATGGATAGGCAAGGATAATCTTTTTCAAGCAAACTATCATCTTTATTCCTCTCTGTCAAGAAAGGTACTCCAACTCGCCAATAATGCACCGATCAGAAAGGAATTCAAGCCCCAAACGCGTTAGGAAACCCCAGGGCCCACGGCCAATTCGTAACAAAACTATTAGAATGTAAACGTGCAGCGTCGAGCTGAGAAATCACGCGGCCGTCAACGCCCGGACAGAAAAGGAAACGCTTTAGATTTATGCGAGCTCGACCAGGTCAGGCACCACGCCAACCTTCCACCGCACTGCCGAGTCCAAACGCTTCGAGGAGAGCCGAAAGTCGGAGCTCAATATCCTGACATATCAACATGGCGTTCGACGCGACGGACCGTTGGGCTGTCAGAACCGTCCGTTCAGTGCTGTGTATTCTTGGCAGGTAGGTGTTCCCGCATTGCCCCTTCCCTCCTTCCTGTTGACGAAGCAGATCATATGGGGCTCTCTACGTCGCCCCCCTCCCCTCCCTCTCCAACCGCTACATCCCTGATATAATCTTCTCACATTTTGATCAGTCTCGAGGTTTTGAGTCTTTTCAAAGAAAGAAGAAATCTTCTGCCCACTGCTTCTCCACCGTTGACCATACCCATCAGCTGGACCTTAACACTCGCTGCCTGCTTGTTCTCTTTATCCCTGAAAACTTTGTTATTTGTCCCTTCTTCTCTTTTGCCCTTTTCAAAGACGATAACCTTTCTTGAGATCGCAGAAAAGCCAACCTTAGCAGGTAATCTGTTATGCTACTTCAGTGCTTTGCATCCTCGACTGCTATCCATCGCAAATTCTCTTTCAAAAGCTTGGAACAACTTCTCCAACCCTCCCCGCACTAGACTTTCCACTTGCTGTTTGTGTTTTCATTTATTTTATACCAATTTATTCTTGCAGTGGAACCCCAAAAGCCCTGGCCACGAGTCTCATCAAGAAATTAGAGCTCGCAACTGACCGAACCAGTAAGCCATCGATTGTGTCGAAAATGGCTTCTGAGCGACCAGTCAACGTCGACAGTGGCAAGCTCCCATCACTGGGAGCCGGTCTTCACTTCATGCGCAAGTCAGCTTCTCATGAACCCCTTGGACTTGATGCTTCACCGTCATCTAGAGCAGAGTCTGATACGGGTACGTACTTTGAATTCTGTAATAGCAACTGCTTCTCCATTTTTTTATGCCACTTTTGTGTTTCGTGACACTAGCCTGTTTGCTGTGCTACCTTTGATTCCGTTTGGAGTTTCCTGCATGCTGAGCGGTAACAACGTGCTGCGACGTGCATAATACAACTTCTGACGCGGGGCACTTGGCTATTTTTCATCTTTTGCTTTGTCGATTGTTTGCAATGTTTTATCAGCAATGTGCTCTTCATTTTTGACCACAGACGAAATCAAGTGTTTCTATTTACGAGTTACCGCTAGCCAAAGTCGTCGTTCTATTCCAAAAAAGAAAAAAAAAGAAAAAAAGAAAAAGATAAGAAAGAAAGAAAAGATAAGAAACGTCTGACAGCATTTAGGAATAAAACGAGGCTCGACAAGTGTGACACAGTCTCCTACGAGATCTCCAAAGTGAGTGAGCTTCGAGTTGTCTTGAATCAAGAGCTATTGGCTAATTTTGAAAAGCAAACATCAGCGTCAGGCAGCATCCGATGGGGGTGCTTTAAAAGCTACAAAGTAGGTACAATCAATGATTACCGCATGCATATAGCTAACACTGCTGCTTAGAGAATGTGCATTCCTGGTGGGATCAAGTGCAGATGACGACGTTTTTGCGGAAGCCTCTTCCGAGACAGCTGTTGTATTATCGAGCCCGGGCAAGAATGAGCCCCTGAAGGCTGAAACGAGCAGCATCGACGCTCAGGGTATATATCCAGGCACTGCCTGCATGTTTGTTGCAAAGTATGCACCATTCCGATCTGTCGTGTCATTCAAAACCTAACGGCTTCACAGCTTATCGCAGCCATACGATGATCGAACTTTGGAGTTGGAAGTGACCAAATGCTTTAGCCAATTTGGCGAAGTCTGGGTCAAAATAAAGCGAGACGGCAGCCAGATGCCGTTTGCGTTTTGTCAATTTACGGTAAGTGTTACCTGAATCACAAAGAGTAAAAATTCAGGAGGCTTACTTAGTCGCGTTCTAGAAGGACGATCACGCTCAAAATGCCGTCAAATTTGGTAAAGGCGTGGTCATACTCGGACGGCCATGTCGCACAGAAATGGCTCGAGCTCATTGTAAAGTATCCCCCCTTGAGAATGATGGGTTGGTCTAACTGGAAACAGCGTCCTTCATCGTTTTCAAAAAGTCTGGAGACCCAACTAGTCTTGCTGAGGCGACCGACTTGCTCGGCCAGCTGGGAGATGTGGCCAAGGCCGAGTTTGTCCATGAGGACATTCAAATGTCTTTGCACATACCACGAGCCGTTCTTGTAACCTACAAGATGTATGACAACCGACGAGATCCCGTCAAGGTAGGACTATCTTTCTGGTTCTTGTTGGTCTCTCATACGTTCTTTCATACAGTATCTAATACAACAATCTCTCTAGTATTTTGCTCAGAGTCAAAACTTCGTGGTCATTGCAAATGACCCGAAGCGAGTCCCAGACATCAATGCTATAGCCCTTTTTAGACCAACGTGGGTTGGTGGGCGAGAGCTGATGGAACAATACGACAAGGATCGTCGCTCCGCCTTCATTGGCAACTTGCCACTGTCAATGACTGAGGAGCTTCTTCACAATATCACTAGCTCCTTTGGAGAGGTTGTTAGTATACAGTTGTACAAGAAGATGATCCCTGGAGCAAATGGTACGTCATGTATGCTCTCAACGACGTTTGAGGCCATATCTAACTTATTTCTAGGCCTCAAGCACTGTTTTGGTTTCGTTGAATTCAAGAGACCAGACGCAGCAGATGACCTTGTCACTTCCGTCGTTAGTATAACTTTCCCTTCTGGAATTTCAAAGCTCGCCACTGATACTGATTGCACGTAGCATGGCTCGGAGATAGAAGGCCATCGTGTAAGGGTCGAGCGGAAACACTCCCGTACTTTCACTACTCCTCAACGAGCACCGGCACAGTTGCGACATGTACGCTCGACTATTCCCAGACGTCGACCACTCGGTGATTCCGTGTTTTTGGCCTCGGCAGATGGGCTGGATATCACTTCTCCTACCGGTGGCTCCAGAGCATCAGTTCAGTCGATGACCTGTAATCCCAAGTCTTTCACTTGCGGTCGAGGACGCAGGCCTCGTGCTACAATTTTCAACCCAGACACGTCTGTTGGGAAAGCATTGTCATCTGGTGATCTCAGAAATGCTGCTTCGCAAGGTATTAGTTCGTGCCAAGAAACCCAGATTCAGCCTTCAGAGGTTGCAAAATTGGAGACCTCTTCATCGAACAGCCAGGCCGTGGAACTTCAGTTGACTGAATGCAAACGTGTCGGTGAGCCTGTCATTCAAGGCGCTACATCGGGAGCAGAGCGACAAGCTGAAGATCCGGCAACCCCTAAGCAAGAGACTCAAGAAGATATGCCGGAGATGAAGCTCCGAACTGCGTCCCCTACTCAAGCAGATTGCAATATAGCTTTTCCTCAACCGCCACCCATGCCTTGGGTGCCAACTTACGCTCATTACGGTTACCCTTATATGAGTGCGCCAATGACGCCCCAAGGAGGGCCAGGAATGATGTATAGTGGCTATATGGCTCCCCCCTTTTATGGCGCCATGTGCGACATGTATGGAAATTTGATGCTATCTCCGACCCCCATGATGAGTCCTTACCCGGCCTCTCATGGTCCAGACGAAGCGTCTGGTCGCACTGGGGATAATGCGGACATGCAACAGCCTGACCATCGCAACGCCCGTGAATAGGGCTTTTTATGCGATGGTTCAAACTGTATTCCCGGACGCGATGTAATACCGAGTCCATCTCGTCCTGGCTTTCTTCTCCTTCTTCTTCTTCTTCTTCCTTTTTATTTTCCTCTTCTCTGTTTTCTTCGTCTGAAACGAAACATTTAATTCATCGCCAGCTTTCTCATCAATGTGCGTGTATTTGGCGTTGGATAACGTAACTTTCTCATGAGTCGCTGACAGCTTTTTCAAGTCAAATGTTGGTACTGACGTATGCTTTTCAGACATTTCGCAGACTATCCGCATTTACTGCTTGGTATGAGAAGATCAGAGGCAAAGGATCCCGTACTTGAGTACTGGATATCAAGAATCTATTGTGAAGGTTTCATTTGTCTATTCGAGTAATTCAGGAAACCGTAATCGGATACAGGATAGCGCATTAGGAAAAGGGAATTGATTGGTATTTTGTGTTTAGGGAAACTTGGCCGTGTCAAAGCGGAAGAAGGCGTGGTGAAACGGCTTGTAGGGGTAATTCGATGAAAGCTGAGTTGTTATTTCTTTTCCATTGTCGTCCTGATCCCGTTGCGAAAAAGAAGGTGGGAAGCCCCGATGGCGGCGAACCTACTATTCTAGCGCCGCCCCCACTGATGTGGTGGCACCACCTCTTTTTTGTCTCTTGACCAGACGCTAGCTAATATCGGATGAATGGATTCTCGTTACTTCAATTTAGTCGTTGCAATTCGCCGAGGGATTTTTTTCCCGTGACCCATTCTGCTGGAGAGAGTACCAGTCAACGCGCCTTTTAATTGTTCCTCTTCGTCCGAGTGGCAAACTCTAATTTCAACTCTCTTCGCAACAGCCCCTTTAACCTGGCCGTCTTTTCCACAGATTATAGAAAGCATTCATCGGAACGGCCTTGTCAAAATGGGGCAACCATCTTCCGAGGCATCAAATGCCATCATTTACCTCAGTTATGGAGCCTTTCTGTGTGTTGCGACTGTTAAGCATGCCCGATCATGAGTCTTGCCGAGTCTAATCATCAATCATGTACTGGATAGGGTTTTGGGCACTGGGATCGCTTGGCGCATGAGAAAGCAGTCCACGGCGGATTTCCTGTCTAGCAATGGAACTCAAAGTGGTCAGCAAAATAAAAACACTCCCACTTGCACAGCCAGCCAGAGACAACACACAGTCTCTCGTGAAGTGTCACAAGCTGCCTGTCGCAAACACGCGTGTTATTACTCTACTAACCCTCGACACGTCCTTAGCTTTCCCCTTGGCTCTCAACTTCATCGCATCTGGTGAGTAGAGCCATAGCGGCTCTTTGCGAACGCAAGGATGAAGTTCTCCATCCTTTTTTTTTTTCTCCTGCCGCCGGAGCGGTAGCTATTTTCGGCCGCCAAGACTTCTGGTTATAACATTCGTCGCCTATGCTGGTTCAACGAACCCGGTAAAGCAGCATACATGACGCCATGTGAAATTTGTTTCAATTTCAGCTTGATGACAATGAGTAAAGAGTAGGTCTGTTCCTTGATCTCATTCTTCCTCCTCTCTTGTCGTCGAGGCTGCTGCGTTTCTCAATTCTTTAGAGCATGTTGAATGCCCCTGCTCAGTGGACTGTTTTCTGCTCATACCAAAAGAGATGACTGTCTTGACTACAAACATGTGTTTTGGTTTATTTCTCAAGGTCCTAGAATTGGAATAGCCATACCTCGTCACAAGAGAGGAGGAGATGCGGCTCACTACGGGCGCCAATTTGAAACAGATGGCGAGGTTCACCTTGCCGAAAAAAAGGGACGCTGTGATAGACGTCCTGAACCCTGTGGATCTGAAGGCTGAGATTGTACCGTGATTACTCGATCAAGTTAATGCTTGCGTGGGAAATGTGTTACCGCTCCAATCCTGAACCTCCCCCTGCTCTTTTGTTTTGCCTCCGTTCTTCGATCAGGCTAACCGTCATAGCTCTCGGCGCTGGTATACTCTTCTCATATCCCGAACTGGCCACCATTGCTGGCATTCAAGGTGTTCTCGTCTACGCCTTGGCATCAGCATGTCCCATGCTCATCTTTGGCGCTCTTGGTCCCATCATTCGTCGCAAATGCCCTGAAGGCTTTGTCTTGACGGAATGGACGAGGCAACGCTATGGTACAGCTACCATGTTGTATCTCAGCTTCCTGACACTAGTGACGTTGTTTTTGTACATGGTGGCAGAGTTGTCTGCACTCGGTCAGGTAGTCTCGACCTTAACAGGTCTCGACGGCCTGCCGGTTATTGTAGTGGAATGTGTCATTACGACTATCTACACGTGTAAGTTTTAAGAGCATGTGATTTGATGGCACTAGCTAACATGGCACAACAAAAATAGCCGTCGGCGGTTTCAAAATCTCTTTCTTCACAGATGCCATTCAAGGTGGCATGGTTGTCGGTCTCGTCATCGTGGCCACCATCACCGTGGGAGTCCAAGCGGACATCAAGCCGGAGCTCATCGACATGTCACACCTGCTCGAACCAAGCCTTCTCGGCTGGCAGCTGTTATATATCCTGCCGGTTGCCGTTCTCACCAACGACTTTTTCCTGTCCAACTATTGGTTGCGAACCTTTTCGTCCAGGTCTGACAAGGATCTCATGGTCGGCGTCTCTATGGCCGCGGTGGTGGTTCTGTGTATTCTCGCTCTCGTCGGATGTACTGGTCTAATTTCTGTCTGGTCCGGTGCATGGCCATCCGACGGATCTCAGCCAGGGTCTTTGGCATTTTTTCTACTGCTTCGACAACTTCCCAACTGGGTCATTGGCATCATTCTCGTCATGGTCGTGACGCTCAGCTGTTCCGCTTTTGACAGCCTGCAGTCTGCCATGGTCTCTTCAGCTTCCAACGATCTGTTCCGAAACCGCCTCGACATCTGGTATATCCGCGCCATGGTCGTTGTCATGATTATCCCTGTCATTGTCGTCGCCCTGCGAGCGTCTTCCATCCTGCAGATCTTCCTCATCAGCGATCTCCTCTCGGCCGCCACCATTCCCGTCTTGTGTCTAGGTCTCAACGACCGGATCTACTGGTGGCGCGGCTTCGAGGTGGTCGTCGGCGGACTCGGCGGCATCCTCACCGTCTTCATCTTCGGCACCATTTACTACGGTAATAGCTATGACGGGGGCCAGCTTCTTCTCATTACGAATGGCTTGTATGCCAATGACTGGAATACCTTTGGTGCCTTTGTTGCGGCGCCGGTGGGTGGCATTCTCTGGGGATTCGGCGCTCTGGGCCTGCGTCTCTCGTTCCAGTACATCAAGGCCAAGGTTCGTCATGAGCGTTTCGATGCTTTGGACCGTCCTGTCACGGCCCAGCCTCGCAGCGCTTCATATACTGAAGTGGATGCGGACGCGCCACAGCAGGTGGTGTTTAGCGCAAATAAAGCTGGTAAATTCTTCTAGGTGGAACAATTCAGGATTGGGATCAAAAAAGCAGGGCTGCCTGAGTTGTTCATGCTGGGAAGCATTCAGGTCACCAAGACAAGCGACAGCATTGGATCAAAGACAAACTTGGAAAGAAGAATTGAATGAAGCACCGACACTACATAGAAGATAGAAGATATATGACTCGATGTAAATATTTTTTTTTTCATTGCTGGGAGAAGTAGTCCAGGAGTTACGATGACGTAAATTAGCTTCATATGGACATTCTTTGTCCAAATGAGAAACGATACATGTTCACATTTTTTGAGTCTTATTCTTTCTTATTTGTGAAAATCCTTCTTTGCTCCCCTTTTTCCATGCTATGAGGTAGTAGTAGTACATGAACCGAAAACTCGTATTGTTTTCCTCCTTTTTGTTTTCCCGTATCATTCGCCCTTCTTTTTTCGACTTTCCCGCATCTCACCACATTATATAGTCTCCAGCCTCCTCTCCCGTGCTCCCCATTCATTTCTTTATTTTTTATGTTCGTCATTGTTTGGTCGCCGTTTCAGTCCATCCGGCCCGTCGAGCCTGCTCCTTCTCAATCACAGCCTTCTCCTGCAAATACGCCTCAAGCGTCGTAGCCGACGTCGTACCCCAGATACGCCACGGCGATACTTCAAATGTCTTGGAATTCGCCTGCCTCGACAGGACCACGTACTCCACCTTGTCCTGCATCTTCAGACTCCCCGGCACCGTCTCCCCCGTGGCGGCATCGAACCGCGAGGCCTGCTGCGTCGACGCAATCGCCACGACGGCCTGCTCCGTCATCCGCGCAGGATCATGCGGATTCACCTGATGGATCTGATGAGACAGAAGCTTCGGATACACCAATCTCCTGTTGTAGCGGAGCAGGGAGAAGCGCACCCCCTGGCGAGGATCGCGCCTGTCAATGGCCGCGCAGAGCTTCTTGGCGAACTCGGCCAGACAAAGCCGGTGGAGGGTGGGCTTGTCGCCCGCGGCAAAGGCCTCGAGCATCTCGCGATACATGGCCTTTGCGGTTGGCGGGATCCTGCCCCGGCGAGCTTTCCATCGGGGCCGCGTGGTCCAGTTGGGCATAGACTTGAGCTTGAAGTTGAGGACCGACGTGGCGCCGATGAGCCAGTGCTTGAGGCGAGCCCAGTGGTACTGCGCGAAGAGGCTCGGGGTTTTGGGATATTGTGATAGCGGAAGGGAAACGAATGTGCCTGTAATGTAGCGTTTTTTTATCAAGTATAACACACAGGTTAGCGACATTGTGGCATGAAGATGTGAAAACGAATAGACGTTTTAAGACAATGATTTGGCGGGGGTGACATAGGACCTGTTCCAAAAAGCTCAAAGACAAGATAGAAAGAACAGTCATCGGAAAAGAACAAGAGAGGGGAAAAAAGGAAACAGAAACAATAAGAAACTGACCTGGAAAGAGAGGACCGCTCCCATCCCGGAAATACTCCGCATTAGCAGCCTTTTGCAAGCGCGACATGCTCTGCTCCCTATCCTTTTTGCTCGCGGCCTGGCGAGTCGCCCGCTCGAGCTCGCGCACAACCTTGTTGCGATTCGGGAGGGAGGCATAGTGTCTTCTACTGCTGCTAGTCGCGGCCGTGGTCGCGATGGGGATGGCACTCGACAAGGGCTGGTGCTGGATCTGAAGTGCCACTGCGCGGCTCGTCGCGAGGCAGTGCGAGGCCGTGGCGCGCCATCTCGATGAGAGGGAGGCCATGTGTGAGAGAGGGTGGCCGTGCGAGGTGAGCGCGATTGCTTGCTGTTTTTGTTTTTGTTTTTCAATTCCTTTTTGTCGTCCTTTTCTCTGTCCTTTTGCCTTTTTTTTCTTTTTTTTGAAAGCCGATGAGAAGCTATTCGGACATGTTTCGGGGACTGCACTTTGGCTCCTGACGGATTATCAATGTCCCAACCCGGGACAAGGTCCATGAGCTGCGTCGTAGGGGCGGGGGGGTGGGGTTCCGTTGAGGATCCACTTTTGGCATCGCAAGCTGCGAAAGACGACCTCATGCAAATCAAATGAGCCTGCGGGACGTCATATTTCCCACCTCCAAACCATCCGTCTTCTGGAAGAACAAACGAACCCCCAACGACACGACATCTCCCACTCTCATCTTGTATTCCCTCTTTTTGACTGCTTTACGACTGGTGGATAGGAGAAGAAGACCGCCATGAGGGCGACACAAGCCCTACTCGGGAAAGGCCTCTTCGGCCGAAGTATGGACGAGCTACGACGACGCACAAGTATAGGTTCGCATAGCTGACATGTCTCCCATTCCCGTTCCTTCTGCCCCCCGACTCTTATCCTCAGCCTCTAACAAGATCGTCCAGCCATGAAGCTCGAAGCAGTCAAGGGTCCGATGGGCCCTCGGCCGCTCTACGAATTCAACAACCCATCCTCAATACGAGACTGCGTCCTCATGTCAGATCGCCTCATAGGAGGCTCCTCCCAAAGCAACCTCGACTTCGTCACCGAGTCTTCCTCCTCCACCACCACCTCCTCCTCCTCCTCCTCCTCTTCCTCCTCCTCTGATTCAGCAACCGACCTCCCCAGAACGAATCCATCTTCCTCTCCGATCCTCTCATCACCCGCCGCCCAAACACCAAAATCGCAACCGCAATCGCAACCACCCACTTCCTACGCCCGTTTCCACGGCCGCATATCCACCTCCCTCCCCGACAACCGTCCTGCCATCCAGCGCAGCGGCTACGCTGCCTTCCGCACCCCCGATCAGCATGCCACACTTTTCGGCCGCTCAGTGTGGGACATTGATCCGTACACGTACCTCGCCCTGCGCATCAAGTCCGACGGACGCGCCTACTTTGTCAATATCCAGACCGAGGCCGTGGAGCCGTCGGATCTGCATCAGCACAGGCTCTTTGCCAAACATCCTGGACAGTGGGAGACCATCATGATCAAGTGGAATGACTTTGTGCGCACAAACCATGGCTTTGTCGTGGAGCCGCAGGCAGAGTTGCTGCGGCAAAAGGTCCGGACGGTGGGCATTGGCTTGACGGATCGTGTCGAGGGGCCGTTTGAGCTGTGTATTGATCGTATCTGGGCCACGAACCAGGTTCATGAGGGGGCTACCGTCGTCAAGTCGGATAAGACGGACCTGAAGAATAAAAAGGGACAGACAATTCACTGGTAGGTATCTGGACGACAGGAGAGACGAAGTGTCTTGAATGCTACGTGGTATATATACATATGTAATGTCCTTTTCCACACCTTTTTATTGTACAGCATTGCAGCTTCCAGCCCTTGATAGCGTATAAAACGTCCCAGTGAACCAAAGAAGAAAAAAGGGAACCATCTCGTGTGTTGATCATTCCAGACTCAGCGTCTTGGCCATCTGCCGCAGCTCGGCATATGTTGCCGCATAGTCTGCCGCAAGGGTCATATCCCCCGTCAACTTCACAATCATGACCTTCTTGGCCATCATCTCGCATTGGTTCATGATGTCCTCCACTGCCGCGTAGTGATCAAACGATTTCTGAACAGCCGACAATGCCCGCGTCATATGCTCGGTGCGCTTATTCGACCTGGGCTGCATCTTGCCGGCCAGGCCCATGTATGCGTCCGCTAGAAATGAGTAGAGTCGTGCGGAAAGCGCCGACGAGTCGCTTTCGAGGGAGCGCGGCAGCACTGCCACGAGGAGCTGGATGGCGGCGTCGAATTCACCCATGGACACCAGGATGTTGGATAGTGCGCCCATCGCTTGCCACAAACACGGCATCAGCCTGGCACGCCATGCAATGTTGGCGGCGCGGATGGCCATTGAAAAGGCCCTTTGCGGACGGCCGCACCTGTCAAGCAAGGAGACCTTTAACAGGAGAAGCTTGACTCGCAAGGCAATGTCCTTGTTGTCATCTCGCAATCTCTGCAGCATAACGTCTACTTTTTCGAATGCCTTTTGCAGATCGCCTCGGCGGGTCAGGCACTCAATGTGCAGGGAGTCGATGATAAACGCCATGTCGGGTTCGAGATCGTCCGATTTGGACTGCAGAAGCTGGTACAGCAGCTCCTCGGCGCCGCTCAGATTGTTGTGGTTCAGGTCTTTTTTCAGCTTGATAATGGTCCTGTACTTGTGCCAGTACTGACTGGGCTTCCAGGAGCGCAGCGAGTTGACGTCGACCTTGTCCAGATACTCAAGACCATCGTCATATTGGCCGCAGTCGGCCAGAGACAGCGCGATTCGACACGTGTGCTTGAGCTCGTCGTCAAAAACTGCATGCTTTGCATGACATCGGAGAAAAATTTCACATGTCAAAACGGAGAGTTGCGACAACCCGAGCCGACTCCATAGTGCAGCATAAAGCGCAAGCTGAGAGCCAAACATGGACTTCATGTTTCTCTCGACAATGACTTGGGAGCTTCGGACCATGAACTCCAGAGACGTCGCCACGCTATCACCATTGATGAGGCCCAGTTTGGCTTCGCTCAGGAGGACTGAGCTCCATAAAGTCCACATGCCAGACTCCTTCGTCTTGACTCTGAGAAATGCTAGGCTCTCCTTTCCAGCTCCGAGCAAACTGTTGGATTCCAATTCATGGACCAAGTTTGGGTGGGCTCGGCCAAAATGGAAGAGCCAGTACAGAGCAAAATTGAGGCACGTCATATCCCTGTTTTCTCTTGCTGTAGAGACGGTTTCTAGCATGGCAGCGACGGCCTCCTTGTAACAGCCAAAGTCTGCTTGCAACACGGCCAGGTTCATAAGGGCATATTGGTAAAAGAGTCGATCTCGATACTGCATAGTATAGTCAAAGTACCGATGCAAGAAATCAAAAGCCGTGGGGTAGTCCCCGCCTCTCCACGCATCGAGGAAGCTATATCAACATCATTAGAAGTGAGGATCCGTGAGGCATATAAGTTTTTTTTTTTTTTTTTTTTTTTTTTTTTTCGAAGGAGAGGGGATGAACTTGGAGTTTTTTCAACTTACCTGAGGTAATGGGTTAGGCTAGGTACGAGGTAGCTGTCGTGTAACAAGTCTTGGAACTGATGCCGTATCTCCACAGGTATTCGGTTTCCATATTCTATCACCTTTGTTTAGTACTTTCTCCTTCTTTCTTGTTCTTGTTTTGACTTTCTTTCTTCTTTAGACATTGACATGTGTTTCAAGCCATGAGTCCAATCCTGATACTCACTCTGCATCTGCTCGACTTGAAACTCGAGGAGAGACTCAACATCGTTGGTGCTCACCGAAATGGTGCCACTCTCATCGCCCGTGAGCATGTCGCCATAAGCGACAGCTGCCAAGGCTGAAACACTCTCTGGATCCCAATCCTCCTGCTCTCCAATAAGTAGGACATTGTCAAAACTGAGCCGGCAAAAGTTTGGGATCTTCCTCTTCAGGTAATGCGCGGTAGGTTGTCGATACCGCACAAAAGCCTTCCACAGATCTGCGCAATCTTGGAAGCGCAACCGCTGGAAATCAAGCCGCGCTCTCCGAACAAAGGCACCCAGCGGGGAGTTTCGAGAGAGCTTCATCTTGGTTGTGTCGTCTTCTTGTTCTGCATCGTCGCCTCCAACCTCCCGTCTTCCTTCTTTGTCTTTGACGAGCATCAGCATGACTCTGTCGAAGAATTCGTTCAGGGCGTCGAGTGAATTGATGTCCCACACTTTTTTGAGAAACTGATCCCACAGGTTCCGGCCCGGAACGCCCCTCAGGAGGGGATAGCTGGCAAGAAGTTTTTCAAAGTCTTGAATGGTAATGATTAAACTGAACGTGCGCTCCGCCTTTGCCCATCGCGTTTCTTGCGAAGCCAAGGGGTCCGTTGAGTCGTGATCCATGAGGTGGGATGTGATGAAAGACAGCACGGGGAGGACGGCACCGCTGGGGACGGCTTCCTCTGTGTACAATTCCACCAGAGCCAGCAGGCCGACCTTGGCCGGTGTCAGATAACGCGCCATGATCCGTCAGCTGATCGATTCCCGAGGGCTGTGGCTATGATTTGGCGGTTTCCTGGTGGCGATTTGTGTGGTTTGAGATGCTGGTGGTTACTACAGTCGATGATTTGGTGCATGTCTTTCCTGGCTCCCGGCTCCGGTGAGATTACGAGAGGAGGTCCCTGGATTCATCGGGGAGGAGATATATTTGAGAAGGCGCAAGATGCTGTCGTCATGATGCTGGGCCACGGCCAGATTTTACGATCCAAAACAAGACATATTTATTTTATTAGTCGCGGACTGACGCGTTAATAAGGCGGGCAGGAGCCGTTGGATCGCCCACTGACTGCCCGATGGCAATTCACCAATCAGATCAACATGGAAGATCAGTCGATGCAGTCAATAAGTGAAGAGCAGGGAAAAGTGGAGACTCTCCTTGTTGCACGGTATATAGGGGGTCTAACGTACATTACTAATGTGATGTGCACATCCGTTTTTTGTGCGATACTCCTCGTCGCGGTCTTGAGAATTCCCATGTTCGGCGGCAGTCGGGAAGATCATTGCGTCCTTGGGAGGTATTGGTAATTCCACGATCATCGAGGAATTTTTGGCCATTGTCTTGGTGGCTCTACATCTAAAAAACTTTCATGTTTTATAGGAGCCTTGTCTTCGTCCTAGCTAATAGTAAAAACAAGTACCCTTTATACTGCTACCCTAAGTGCTAAGCTAGGATCACGCGTATGTCAGGGCCGCCAAGACAAGGCTGGATAGACCTTGTCCTTACTCCTGCTACTGCAGCCATTACAGATAGGTGAAATTGCGTCTATAGAGCCGGTTGGCTATTATTCAAAGGCCTACCGGCCTGGATTGAAATTCAAACTCATGCTTTCTTCGAGGGGTCTCGCCATGACGCCATGTCATTTTAATGTTGCGCCGAAACAAGGAATCCTGGGGACAGTCACGATCAATAACATGTCATGGGATGGCGGAAACAAAAACCAACATTCAGGAGATAACGATGCGTCAAGCAGCAAATATAGTAATGATACATATCACCTACCGAGGTACCAAGGAATGGCTCCTCGAAACATTTTTGACCCACTTGAATTACAACGAGCTTGACAGCAGGTATCATTTCTAATAGATTGTTTGTTCTCAGAAGGAGTGTAGGATTGTGGACGAATGGTACAAGGCAGGCGAAATATAGATAATCAGTTCTGTGCAGAAGAACAGTCCTTTTCCTTCAAGTGTGATTTAGGCGAGCTTGTCCTTGTTGTGGTAGTTTACGGAGTCGTTCCAGCTATATCAATGTCAGCGTCAAAACCATTCGTTCAAACGCATGAAGTCTTGTTTATCTGCAGAAGCTCATGGAGCGTCAGAAAATGGGCTTGGGCTTACAAAAAGGTCTTATCGCCATCTCCCCATGCGAAGTTCTTGGTTCGGATGTTCTGGTACGAGTACTCGGTGCGCTCCTCCAGGGGAGGCATATGGCTCCAGTGCTCCCAGTGGTTGTTCCACAAAACGTAGGCGTTTGCGCCGGCAGCAACCAAGGAGATAGGAATTCCGCTAGAATGCTTAAGTTAGTCTTCGTTTTCCCAGTTTATTCAAATCAAAACAGTCAGGTGAATGTAGCTGTTGTGCGTTTCCAGATTTGCTCGTCAAGCTCGCCTTTCGGTTGCCTGCACCAAGCCCAAGGCGGCGAGGTTGGAAAGGGACAGCACAAGCACGCCGTAGATTTGTTTTTTCCAGCAGCTTCCAAGTTTACCACCTCAAAAGTGACTGGCGCGACGTACTAGAGGGAAATCTTTCTCCACAGCTCGGTGGTGGCTTTGGCGTGATCCTTGATGTGCTGTCGCTCTTTGATGAATTCGTTTTCGGTCGAGGTGCTGGCGAAACGGCGCTGGGCGGGGCCACGCAGCTGCGCAGGAAGGCGCGAGGTGGTTCGGGCGAAGGCTCGCGAAAACATGTTTTGTCAGGAATGATATTCAAATGGTTGGTAGAATTCAATGGCGGTTTGGATCAATTGATGATGGTTAGAAACGTCGGCTTCTGTTGCGAGATGCCTGGGGCAGAGAGGCGGTAGAGTCGGTATCACGTGATATGACTTAGTGGCACGTTTCCTCGTGACATTTTTGCTTAGTAACCAATAATCTCAAGCCAACATTCCTCAATTTGTGCACGAATAGGGACGTTTCTTTTTCCTTTCTTGATCAGACTCGAGGTGGTACAGGCTTTACTCGCAACAGATTCAGCTTGCTATACCTTTTACCGTGTCACGGCTATACATAGTTAACGTTCTTGTACAAGTGCCTAAAATTATTCACACATCAAGTACTTTTGTACGTAGGTACATACAAAAGTAACATAGCAAGAACCACACGTGACTTTACGATCTAGCCAAATTCGGTCAGTGAAACTCTCAGTGACATGATTCATGGGAAACATCGCGCTCACGAGCTGGCATTTTGGGACTGGATGAGCGTTAGAAGACAATACATCTGAGGCCTGCTCATTGTTAGCCAGCAGGATGCGAGTAGTCTGGGTCGTCCTACTCTCAGCATGTCCGGGTTTCGGATTACGACATGGAATGGTAGAGTCGCCATATCTCCTATCTACTACCTAGTATCTCGACCAAATTGCGTTCATATAAAAGCTGACTTGCATACGTCACAGTAAATGGCATAAGGTAAACTTGAACGTCTTCTTCTTCTTCTTTAGCATCGGAGATTTGACCTCAATATATGTACAGGAATCCATTCGGGTTTCAACCATGGCGAGAGCAGAGGACTTTTCAGGTGAGGCTTGATAGAAACTATCCACCGTCGTCTACCGGGGCAGTCTGCTAATGACGGCATCATGCAGTCCATGTTTGACATTTTGGAGTCAGACGTTGTGGTCATGCAAGAGACCAAAATTCAACGGAAGGATTTGCAAGATGATATGGTCCTGGTTGCTGGTTGGGATGTGTTTTTTAGCTTGCCAAAGCATAAAAAGGGTATGTTTCCTTGTTTCGTGCCGACAATTTGATACAGATTTCCTGACTTAATGTCTTTGTTGCCTCTTCTTTTTCTTTTTCGGTCTTATTTTCTGCTTTTACAGGATACTCTGGAGTCGCTATTTACACCCGAAATGCAACATGTGCGCCTGTGAGAGCTGAGGAAGGCATCACGGGCGTGCTCTGTCCCCCGAAATCGACCACTAGCTTTCGAGACCTCCCCCTGGATCAGCAAATCGGGGGTTATCCCCGACCTGGTCAGCTCTCAGAGGCCGTTGAAGAAAACTTGCTGGACTCCGAAGGCAGATGTGTCATCTTGGAGTTCCCGGCCTTTGTGTTGCTGGGGGTCTATTGCCCGGCGAACCGAGATGAAAGCCGAGTTCTATTTCGCACAAGCTTCTTTGAAGCACTCGATGTGAGAATACGCAATCTTGTCTCCATGGGTAAACAAGTTATCCTCGCTGGAGACTTGAATGTAATTGGTTCCGAAATGGACTCGACAAACGTTCTTGAATCTCTGCGGAAAGAGAACATGACTCTGGACGAATGGATGTCCCTTCCGACCCGGCGCATCTTTAACCAACTGATTCATGAAGGCGGCAGCATCGGACAGCGTGACGAAAACAGGCAGCAACCTGTGTTATGGGACTTGTGTCGCAACTTTCATCCTACTAGACTGGGCATGAATACATGCTGGGACACTAAGCGAAACACTAGACCGGCAAACAATGGAAGTCGAATTGATTACATACTTTGCAGCGACGGCATCAGAGACTGGTTTACATTCGCCGACATACAGGAAGGTCTCATGGGATCTGATCACTGTCCAGTTTTCGCGATCATCGCAGAGAGAATCAAATTCAAGGGCAACGACACTTCTTTGCTCGACATCATGAATCCACCGGGCGTTTTTCAGCAGGGTAAGCGCGTGAGAGACGTATCACAGAAAGATCTGCTACCCCTCTCTGCGAAGCTCATTCCTGAGTTTGATCGTCGTCAGAGTATTCGCGACATGTTCTTCAAGAATAAGAAGTCTGCGTCTACGGGACTCGCAGCCTCTGCCGCTGCCGCTGTCGACGTCGAAAATGATTCCGGAAACGATACCGAAAACGATGCCGATGCCGATGCCTCCTCAAAATCCGGCTCAACAGCCAAGGAAGCAAAGACCGTTGACCAGAACCGCGCGGATGCAGCTTTGCGCGCCAACAACAGCAGCAGCAGCAATAGCAATTTGGACGGGAACGGACCCTCTGAGGATTCGTTGGGTTTTACTTCAGCAAACAGCCTCTTAGCAAACGCCCGACCGGCCGATTCGCAGAAACGGCCGTGTGAGCCAATCGATGACACTCCCAGGAAAGTCAAACGCAGCAAGTCTAAGCCTAATGGCGACGCAAACGCACAGAAGCAAAAGACTGCGTCAGGACAAAGGACACTGAAAGGCTTCTTCAAGCCTGTCACTGCAGCCGTCCATGTTCATCCCACACCCTCGGATCTTCAAGAGTCGCAGCACCTCGACAGCATGTCCCAACGCACTGCAACGAACAGCACGTCACACACCACCAACCACTTACCGGCAGATTCTCTTGGGCCCGAACATGCCAGTCCCGCACGCCCCTCACGTTCCTCACCGAAATGCCCGCAAAGCTATCACTCGCCCACTGCACCCACGTCACCACAAAGAGTCTTTGATCCGATCGAAGCTAAAGAGTCCTGGTCCAAGCTGCTGGGTAAACGAGTTGCGCCGCGATGCGAACACAATGAGCCCTGTATCAGTTTGGTGACCAAGAAACCCGGCGTGAACCGTGGTATGTTTGACTCTTCTTGAGGGACGCCCCGTGCCGTCTGGCCCCCAACCTTTTCCTGACAGACCGCTATTCACCCATATCTGTCGACATGTTCGACGTCAGCTTCCTACATGTCTTTGTATCCTGTTTTTTGCTAACTTCAGTCAATAGGACGGTCATTCTACATATGTCCTCGCCCACTCGGCCCATCTGGCGAAAAGGAAAAGGCGTCTGAGTGGCGATGCGGGACCTTTATCTGGAGCAGTGAATGGAGCGGAACGACTGCATCATGATTTACATGGAGAGATGTCCTAACCCTGAATGTCATTAATTTTCTTCAAAACCCAACGCGACTTTTTTCGCTTGACAACTCAGGAGCTGATTGTGGGCAGCTCTTTCTCTTGAAACAATTAAAAAAAAATTAAACTTTTATGTATATTCACGAGTGAAGGATAAGCCATGGTGACATTCCATGGTGACATTCCATGAAATTATTTTATTCTTTATAAAAACAATATCCTCTAATTGAAGAGTATAAAGCCCATAAAAGAGGTGTGCCATTTTAAAAAATCCCCTACCATGAAGTCCGAACAACAGTATTTATCATGGCGCTTACACATGAACTATGCGCAGCGCATAACACTCAGGAGCGCTTACACATCACTTGCGCGCCGAAGCGCCTTGCCGCCCTGTATTTCATCCGCGCACCGCGTATCGCTCGTAGTTGCGCTGACACGTTCCTCACGCTGACCGCACAGTGCCTGCTGCCACATGCATATTTCCCACGCAAAGTACCTAGGAGAAAGGAAAGAGAAGATTATTTACAGTTAGTCATATAGTTTGTACAGGAGCATGAAACGCATAAAATAGACGTTTGGGTCGACATGCTATAGGTACGTAGCCGGTTTCTTCTTTCTGGGATTGAAAAAAAAGAGAATGGAACAAAAGTCCGTAGATCACAACACGAATGAAGATGGCGCAACTGGAAACAGAAGCGTAAAGATACAGGTCAAAGCGGGTCATGGTGGAATTGTATGTTCATATGTCCAACTATACGCTAGGAAAAACAAAAATCGTCTACATCTCGAACTGGGTTATAGTATGTCATTGATTTATTCTACAACAATGCATCTCGTTTTGAAGAAATACATAATGCATCGAGCTATGGTACAGGCCTTCCCTTCACCCATGTCATCACTGTGTTTGCGCGCGCGGCGCCATCCCCCCCCAAAAATTACAGACTTATTTGGCCTTCTCCGCGTTCTTTTTTGTGGTGTATTTATATCCGGGGTATTTCTCCTTATGCAATCGATCCTCTTCCTGGGCCATTCTTTGCCAGAACGCTTTCTCTTCGTCGGTTTCATTCTTCCAGAGACAGGATATCATGGTGGCTGTACGTGTTAGACATTTCAGAAGCGGTCAAGTGAGGTCAGAATTTTCGTTTTTTCGTTTTTCGTTTTTCTTTTCTTTTCTTTTCTTTTTTTTTATTTTGGCTGGAGGGGAGGAGAGGGGGTCATACATACACAGTTCTGACGCAGTGATCCCGGAATGATCTTTTCTGAGTTCTCGTGACTTGTACTGGCGGTATAGGATCCAGCTATTCCTTGGACGCGGGATGTGGCTCACCGAGTCTTCAGGTTCGACAACGCTGGTCTCGGCAGGCGAATCCTTGACGTTGGAGACATCTCCTTGCGGCGTGAGCATATGATAGCCATTCTCGGAGACTTTGTAAACTTACCACAGCTGAAGAACAGTGTACCGTAGCTTGTCGTATCGACCACGGCCCCGAAGGGAAGGGGACAGACACGAAACTTCTGCCGATAAGAGTCATGGAACACGGAAACGGGTTGCTGTACGGAGCGGCTGGCGGTTTCGTCAGTCAGATGATTTCCTGCTGCTACGGGAAGTGATTTTCTTTACCTGAAGTTGTTAGCAATCATTTCCACGAGGCTCCTGTGAAAAGTCTCGGGGACGAAAACATGAACGTTTCCTTGAACCTCACTGGTGACAAACGTCACAGGTGAGTCCATGGCTAGGCCATCCTGGATCTGCGTTCGGGGTCGCATTTCATTTGATTTTCGGCATCAGTCTCTGTGAAATTCTTTTGGTTGTCTTGTTGTCGCGTGTGAGTATTGGGAAGTGAGTTGAAAGACAAAGGTGTGACACGGGCACAGAGTACCGAGTGAACGTCCTTACAGGATTATTTTCGTTCGCGATAATATATCTATTTTTGAAATGCAGCAATTGATAGCTAATGTAATGCGCCTAAATCCATAACCCGGCGATAATTTCAAAGTTTCTGCTATTTGTACTATTCCGGAAATTCTCTGAAGCAATTTAATTTCCGTTTTGGGTATCATGTCGTGAGTCGAATTCCAAACCAAGAAGCTATCATCATCAAATTATATCCAATCAGATTGAGTCGTTAAGTGAAGGAGATATTGTGACGGGTAGGACGCTCTCTGGAGATGATTCCGTGTAGACACAATGAGAATGATTCATTGAATTTTCCGCCTGTAAAGCTTTCCTTGAACGTCGTTTCTTTTCTGAAGGCTTTCGAGGTTTATACTGATAATCGGGATGCTTCTCTAGCAGGGCTTGCTTAACTCTGTCGGCCATGTCCTTGTACCTTTGACGGACATCTCGGGTCTCAAGATTCCACGCTCGACCGAGAATTTGAGCTTTTAAGTATCAGTAAATGAACAATAAGAAAGTTTCTCATTACTTACAGATTTCATTGTTAGTAATTCCTGGATTGGCGTCTTTTACAGTGTTGTGTCGTTCCTTGCGGTAAAGGATGTAGGCATTTGGTGGTCGTGGAATCTTCGCCGTCTTCCCTGAGACGGATGGCGGACATAATGCTGCTGTCCTTATCTTTGTTTCTGATCGAACCACCCAAAATGGTTCTGAACCTCCAGGTTGAAGTATCATGCCTCCTCCTGCCACGAAATGGCGTGGTGCCCCTAGGAAGACACGATCATGGCCGGTCCCATCAATGCAGTATAACACGGATTCCTTTACGTGGTTTCTATTTTCCTTCTGGTCAGTTTAGTAGTTAGTTTTTCATTTCATAGTTCTACTTGCATGAAATTCTGGGCAATGAAAGTCTTTGCTCCTGAGTCGAGCATCCTGTACAAGCTGCCATCTACACAGAGCACCTGCACAAACGGGTTCACTTGCACTTGAAGTTGACTCCAAATCGCCCTCAATTGATCCGAACTCCACTGTGATACTGTCCAACTCATTTCGTGAAATACTTGGTGTGATCTGGTTTTGATAGGGTGAACAGCTTATGGCTTAGGACGTAATGAGCATGAAAGAAAAGGGGAAATGTCAAGTCCAGGCACTTGTTAAAAAAATTGAGGGATTTAGAAGTAATTTGATATGAAGTCGCGCGTGAAAGAGCTTCATCAAGTGAAAGTGAAGGTCATAGAACTGTGCTAAGACTGAAGTGCTTAAGGGGTTTGAGGAGTTCTTGAATATAATGGGACTCTTCAGCCTGTCGTCCTCCCCTGTCAACGTCTGTGCCAATCCCCAGTTTGAGCGGAGTCTAGATCCACTCATGAGTGGGTGTGTCCTTATTAAGACTCAGCACACACACACACCCGCCCACTCACCTTTAACTCACCCCTAAAGCAGATAGGAAAGCCGGGCGATTTAAGTACTGTGCAAAAGCGGCACAGTGTAGGAACCTCATCCGAGTTTATTTTCTCTCTCTTGGAGATCATGTTCTAACAGTGTAACTTGAATGACCGAAGTTTGAGAAAACCTAACGCCGCAACTCAGAATCACGCGCAGAAAAAATCTCAAGGCAATTAAATTGTCTTTTGACGTTGGGCATGGCATATACACACTCTGTAAATATTGAATTATCTACGTTATGTGTCGCATTCGCGCCCCACTTCAAAGTACCATTAAATGGATCACATAACTATAGAAGGTAGTCACAGAATAAATTAATAAAGGAATATCAAGTATCTGCAACTTTTTATAATAATTAAGTTTATTATAGTCTTAAGATGATTTCTTGAGGTTATGGGCCATCACTATGGAAGTAGTGTTGTGCCTGTATACTTCCTGTATACCAAGTGAATAGAGAGTGAATTACCAAGCATGTCCACACAAGCCATGTCTGTCACCAGCAGGTTTCTTCTGCGTAATGTGTTAGATAACTCATTTGAGTCACGCTTGAGATTAGCCAAGTGGCAATATGCTTCACCACACTTCTCTCTCAAAACTTCCCGCCACACCGATTCTAGATCAACTCCATCTTTTCCCCTTATACTATGAATTTTTGAAGAAAACAATCTACCACCTCCGAGACATCGACATATTACCCAAATTTTCTCTCACTGACTCCTTCCTCTTCCTCAGCTCTATAACCATTCAGCAACCTCAAATTCGATGAAGAGCGCAGAAACCACGTCGAGCGGGACCGTGCCCGCTCTTCCTACCATTTCAGCACTTCGCCGATTAGAACCACGGCCAGGAGGACAATGGGCCGTTACTGGGCAATCAGATGACTCTTACTCTCTGGCATATTTAATGGACGGTGGTAGTGATGCAATTTGTTACACGATACATACATGCACGACTGAGGAAGAAGTTCGCAGTCATTGTGGATCGTTAATATACGACGGTAAGCTTTCTGATCCAGGCTAAAGATGTATGCTAAACACACTCAGTGAATTTGCCGAAACTGGACATGGTATCGACATCAGATACAGACTCTCGATCGCAACAGACTATCACAGGACAAAAATGTGAAGCCGAATTAAATGCTTACCAAAATGACCTGATTGATCCTCTCATCATGATGTCTGGAACTCGAAACCAATCCACTGCAGCTGAGACACAACCATACTTTGGAGAATCGCAGCATGTTACGATTTTCAGCAGCGCCTACGACACAACGGACAGCCAACAAATCATGGGCAATATACATGGTAGCATGAGCTGGCCAGTTTGTAATAATATGCCGCCAAATATGAACGTCATGATGCAAGTATCGGACGTCCAAAGCACAGAACTCGCACATACTGAAGAAGATGCAGTCATCGCAGGCCTTTGGGAGGACAACTTCGGAAGGATAGAGACTTCGTTGAATGACAATGGTGGTCAATCTGAGTGGCTTCTGCCATTTTCAAACTCTTAAAGATTCTTGATCAATATAAGCTTATCCGGGACCAAATTAAATTCCGAGAGCTCGGCTCTATCTCTATTTTCAACCTTTTTCTCCTTTTGATTTGGCTCAGATTGAGGTTTCTTTTTCTTGGTCGAGGAGGAGTCTATTTCAGTTCACGGCATGCACACAGCTAAATATCAACTCAAATTGGAGCACATAGATATTATACAAGGCCGGACTTCAAATTTGTTTGAAAATGTTGACATTTCAGCACACGAGCTGTGTGAGAAATGTAGCAAACATGCGCTAGCCTCGACCGCCGTAGTGACCACAACCGAAAGCCTCATTCGCAGCAAATCCACTCATCACGACAGCAAGCAGGCACCAATTTACACCAGGCCAGGCGCAGGGGGGCAGCGGCCACCGTGCACGCCGCACCCCCGCCCCTCAAGACACCCCAAAGCAGGCATGCAGTCCGGGGGGGTGTGGGGGGGGGGGGGGAATCAATCGTAGAGTAGGCAGAGAGGAGCGAGAAAAGATCAAGGCTGGATGGCGCCCGGCTCCATTTGGTTCAGCAGGGTCAGCAGGCCCAACGGGTCTAACGGGTCTAACAGGTCGAGCCTGGCAGGGCACACACACAGGGACTGGCACTGGCACTGGCACTGGCACTGGCACTGGCACTGGCACTGGCACTGGCACTGGCATTCGTGCTGAGCTCTTTTCGCGGGCTCGCAGGAGACGAGGCCAGATGACAACGGCGGTGATAAATCTGTAATTAGCCACGCGGACCTGGACTTCGGCAGTCCCTTTTGCCGACGTGCGTGCCCGCCCTCTTCTCACGGCCTGCCTCACCTTGTACGACTTACCTGTCGGACACCCAGGCTCTGCGTGCTTGCTGTGGGCGCAAGATCCCGGCATTGGTCCCTCCTTTCTCCGGCAGGGAGACAGGGAGACAGGGAGGAGGAAGGCGTGGATGGGTCTCGCCGCTTCGGCTGGGTCGACAAGGGGGGGGGGGGGGGGGGGGGGGGGGGGGGGGGGGGGATGCAAAGAACGTGGGAAATGTGCCTTTGTGCCTCTGCCCCAGTCGAAGATGGTCGTTTGTATGCTGACGTGAGGGTCTTGTTATTCTTTCCCTGATTAAATCGTTCATTTATTTGTGTATTCATGTATCTGTTGATCGAGTTATTCGGAACGCTTTCCGTGAGATGCGCCGAGTGACGACGACGCAGGTTAGCTACAAGTAGGCTCTGAAATGAATTGTCTGTACCGTATGTACGTACTCATCGGGCCTCGTGGCGGCGATGGGAAAACCTCTGCGGTCCGTGCGTTTTCTTTTTCTTTTTTTTTTAAAAAAAAAACCTCGTCACGATGTTCATTCGTCAGTAACTTGTCCGTCTGTCCGTCGGCACAACTTGGTCGAGAACTCCTCCACAAACAGAGTTGCAGAAAAGACTGGCTATCGAAAGATGCGAGATAAAACTGAGCATTGGCCACATTGGCCGTGGTGAACCTTGTCCCTCTCCCTTCTCGTGGTAATGAATCAATCATCACGCGACCCCACTCTCATCGCCAGGCAGACTTATTTCCGACATTTTAACTGGGCAATTGGACGCGGTGTCATCTTGGATGCATGACGCCAGAAAATGTGTGCCAAGAACAAAGCTCTTGTCAATGGAGTCTGTGCAGGGAGAAGATGAATTCGACATCTGCTTTTCTGAGACGGCCAGTTGTTTCTTTTCTAGCGTTATGGCGTCATAGAAAAGGCAACAATCAACAATTTGGCAATATACGGGTGTATGCATGTACATAGTGCGCGAGTACAGTGTGTGAGCAGCTGACACACAGTTTACCTAAATGGCAAGTGCCGGCCACCCACCTTCCGGCTGCGGGACATTGTAATAAAATATTCTCCGACAGACAATCCATGTCCATAGCCGGACTCCGCACCCTGTGCGACTAACACGAGCTTGCACGTAGCCTGCACGAGTCTGGCCCATTGCCGCGCAACAAAAGAGAGAGAGGAAGAAGAA